>ML819601.1:117492-157207 GCA_009831015.1 Picea engelmannii
CATCCTGTCAAAACCACACTTACCATAGATCATAGTAATATTTCGAATCATAAATCAAATAGTAAGTACAACTTATAGCACACAATATCTTCTTGATGTCTACGACATCCCAGTTACCTCAATACTATAGTCATTTGGCTATCGCATAGCTCATCATCCTGTAGGTTAGTTCACCAATAACACATATTGATGCAGATACGTCACAAATTTATATAAGAATCCATATTTGCATTGACGCCCAATTAAGAAATGTTTTCCTATTTACATTACGCATTGCATCTATTATACATTCACAATATAACTTGAATTGGTATACATGTATCGAACTTGCCCATTTAATTTTTATGTTTAACAAATCAAATAACTATCTTTTTCATGAGCATATATCATGTAACATACAAATAGGCCTAGAGGTACATATCTCAATGTCTAACAAGGTTTAACTGACTCCAAACAAATGCTAAACTTTGAACTATCAAGATTGGTTAAACAACAATGTTCTAACTACCTAAGGTCAAAATATGGGGCATTACAAGAAATCTATAAATGTAACATTGCATAAGGGAATGGGCTTTTTCTTATGCAAATTTGTAAACTTCTTTAGAGAATCAATGAGGAGAAGCCATTGTTGTAATGTATATGTAATTCTTTATGTTGCTTTCTACTATTAGATTTGTTATGAGACTGCTTCTTAATGTGTAGAATTTTCTCTAATTTATGATGCAATCTTGTTTCTATTTATCTCTCAGCTATTTGACTATAACCTATAAATATGAAACTATTTCATTTGTTTAACTATAAACTATTCTTAATTAATAACTAGGGACTTGTATTTTTACATTGTTTACTCATTAACTATTTTTTGAAAGAAATTGTAGAAGTGCAATTATTTATGTGTTCACAATTCTCAATTGTTAGCTCATAGCTAGGCATTTAGAATATATTTGCATTTTCATATAAAATCAATTTTTCATTTTGCATATTAGATTGGAGATTAGAAGGTGAACCAAAACATAAATAGTAAAACCCAAATGAGTGAAAGTTGTTAAGCCAAAATCCATATAAGTTCCCTATTTCAAACAATATAAAGTCTAATTAGAACTTTTCATTCGGGAGAACCCCTACTATTGACCAAAAAGAAATTCTTCCCTATCAACAAGTTAGTGTTCTACTTCATAAAATAGACATAGATCAAACTTTTCATACAAACTCTTTCCCCCTCTCAATGGTGTCAAGGACCTCACCATCAAATCCTTCTCTATTAGTACCAAATTTAGAGTAGATAGAGGGCTAGGACAAGGCATGAACTAGAACGAGAAGGATAAATGTTTGAAGGTGAAAGTCAATGAAAATCACCTTTTCCAATACCATAGCTTCAAAAGGGTTTACATACAATGATTTTAAGATCCCCAAGTGTCTCGATCCTTCAACCACGATGTAATCAAGGGCTCTCCATGATTTATTGTAGGTTGATTCTCCCTCAAATGATCATCACCTTCCACGTAGAATGATAATTCTTGATCTGTCAGTTTTGCATGGGACAATTAATGGAAAGGCCAGTCATGGAAAATTTGCACCTCATCCAAATTATCCTCTATATAATATATTAGATCATCATACACTATTTTCAAAGTACTTCCAAAACCTCAAAAAATTCTTCACCTCCTATAAAACCCTAACACCATATCCCACAGGCCCTCTTATATAGGTTATGTTTAGTTGTTTAATTGTTTCTTTTCTAAAATTCAATAACATAAATTCATATTAAATCACAACTTTTTGTTATTTAAATTGCATTTTTAAATGTAGAATTGGATTCAAGGTGCTGTAAAAGTTTTGGAGCACTTGGATTATACAGATTTAACCACTCAAATCTACAGATATTTTTTGTTATTTAAATTACATTTCTAAATGTAAAACTGGATTCAAGGTGTTACAAAAGTCTTGGAGCAGTTGAATTATACAAATTTAACCACTCAAATTTACAGTTCCAACAATATATCACCAGATCTCTGATAAATATCCCCAAAAAATATGCACATAAAAAAACAAAAACTAAACACATTTACACTAAATAACTGCTAAATTGGGATTGCCCATTGCTAAAGTGAAGAAGGAGGACTGCTCGATTGGGATTGCCCATCGCTAAACTTTTCCCAAGAGATAGACTCCGAGGCAGGGGTGGGCGAGCCACTTGTCAAGGATGGACAACTCGCTGATCTGTGCAAAACCCTCGCCAAGCAATTTCTACTTTCTGGCCCCTTTGTCGGAGTGGCCGACAGCTTGCTGACTTGTGGGAAATTTATCAGCAAAGTTGACATCCATATTTAACTATCCTGATGTCTTTGCATCAGGCATGTGCGAGTAATAGTGTCATTCTGCAACATTCGTACTACGAAAGAGACCCTTGAAATCTTGAAGAACGAAGAGCCTTAATGGTTCAACAATTCTCTTAATTGGTATTCATTGTCCAAGACTACAATACACAGTGCACCGTCGCTTTAGAGTGCCCATAATACACAGTACGTGTAATAAAACTATTTCTCTATATGTTTGGTATTATGTTAAGGATTGGGTTAAATGGGGAGTAATCTTTCTTCTAGAGTTATTTTTTAGGTAGGTTTTTTGGTGATTTCATTTTAAATTTCAGGCTAATTCAGAAGTTTGATCGATTTTTTAAGCATATGGGTTGGTTTAAAATGAAACAAAACCCTAACCCTAAATTGCATAAAACTTTGATCCATACAAAACTCAAACTACCTATGAAAATCTGACAGGATTCAAACCCATTTTTTTAACTGAAAAACGAGTATGTTAGCTGCTTAGTTAACTTACTATTTATGTCAAAGCCGAATTCCCATCCCTCGAATTGGAATTGAAAGCGTAATCGATCTGGACGGGGAGCGTGGTTAAGAGGGTTGTTCATGGTTGTTGTAGATTCATCAATTCAAGTCGTACAATCATCTGACAAACGCTCAGCACTAGCAGTGAGCACATTGCCATCTGAATGCCCATAAGACACAGTAAGTGGACTAAAAACATTCAGATCGGAGACGGCCTATACAGAACAGTAAGTGGACTAAAATCATTCAGATCGGAGACGGCATATACACCACTCGCAGCGCCCGCCGCCGCAACATTAATGCTTTGTAGCAAGGTCGATATTGGCCAGTTTTGCCTATAGATGTCACCAACATGTGAAAGCGGCCGAAGTCCCATCCCTCCATCTGGAATTGAAATCGTAATCAGTCTTAATGGGGAGGAGCCCGGTTAAGAGAGTTGGTGTAGATAAATCAATTCAGGTCGTACAATCATCTGACAAAGGCGAAGCACATTCATGCAGATGTATCAGTGTTCTATATCTGTTTATGAGAACTCTGAAGCAGGATTCCCTGGCATCTATTTATTTCTCACCAATGCTTGCAAACTGCAAACTTCCACATTCTGCAAAGTCGGCCACATTTGTTCCACCTACACGAGATACAGCCTCGGGATTTTCAAGTTTGTAGTGTTCGACACATTATCCATCGAGTTCTGTCTGTCTAATACTATGCAATCTGTCATGGCCACATCACAGGTAGTTCTGCATCCAAAGAATTCTTTGGGTTTTTCATCTGCGAATTATTTCGATAAGAAAACCGAATTTCTCCTCCCAATCAAACGGACTATCGCAGTCTCTCGGTGTCATCCCCGTTCTGTACTAATAAGCGGCCACAGGAAAGGATATGGGGGAGGTCAGAAATCAACATCTACCCGATGTTGCTACCGAAGACAAGCTTCGGACGAGTTACCGCTGGTCAGTGCCATAAATGGAGCATGCACTTCAGAAGTATTACTGGAGGCAGAATGTAGCAGTGTGGAAACGATGGAGAGTGTCTCTGCTATAGCTCCATTCAAGGGTCTTGGAATTGTAGATTTCATGAAGGAGAAGAACTTTCTCATCACTGGTGCCACGGGTTTTGTCGCCAAAGGTGAAGAAAAGCTACCTTCGGTTATTATTTATTCTTCTATTGTATATCCAGTAGACCTTAAGCTTGCTATAATATAATCACCGCGTGTTTTACATATCTGCAGTGCTGATAGAGAAAATATTAAGGATGCAACCAGACGTAGGAAAGCTGTTTTTGATAATCAGGGCCGACGATTCTGCGTCTGCGTTAAAGAGATTGAAGAATGAGGTAAGAGAAGTCCTGACCTTGATGTATTCTCTGCCGCCCTGTTAGTGGAGGGCAACCAATAAGCACTCAGTCCAGGATATATATGGGCACAGTGAGATGCAGAAATCCAATAGTGTAGATGCCACAGGATTCATCTATCTATATATATGAGCATATTTTTCATTAATGCTGTGTAGCTTGCTTAATATTATTTAATTTAATGAAATATAATTCAGATTAACTTACTGCAGAGGTTGCCATGTTTAGGGTTAATTTCCTGATTTGGTGTTTTGATTAGCTATCTCTTAAATGAATGTGATTCAAGATGTGTTAATTTTAGAAGGTTGATCAGTATGGTAGGACAGTACCCTCACATAACAGAGTACCCGAGTATATTAAAAGTGCATTTCATGCTCCACTTTCCTTACACATAAATTTATTTTATTTTATTATTAATATGATAAATTATTTTAGTTTTAGTTTTAGTTTTTGTTTTTCAACTTATTAATATAGTATTTTTATTTTTTATTTTTTTTTCAATCTAACAAAACAATGTAAATGTTATTTATATTGAATCAAAGAAACTTTCTACTACATAAAGAGTAATGTGACATGATTATAACTATCAATCATGATTATAACTATCAATCATACATTATCTCAACAAAAATAAAAACTTTGATATTGTCTAAAATGTCTAAGCTCTAAAAACATGAGCTTTTACAGCAGTTGACATAATACTACCATACCACTATTACATAGAATATAAACTTTAAAAACATGAGCTTTTACATCAGTTGACATAATACAACTATATAACTATTACATAAACTAGAGTATGCTATTTCAAAAGGACCATGGCTAAACGTTCTACTTTTTGATTTTTTGGCAGAAATCCATTCCACAATGTATTGCTATTTTCTGTTGTTTAAAATATATTTCTGAATGCATAAATAAATTCAAGGTGTTAAAAAATCCCTGAAACACTCTTATTATACAAACTTAGCCATTCAAATGTGCAAATCCAACCATTCCTCACCCATTTGAAATACAAAATCAAACTAAAAAAAAATACAAAAAAAAACTAAAAACTAAAAATTTAAACTATTCTTTTCAAAATACTAAAATCAATTTCTATAGGAAAAAAAGAATTACAATAAAAGACCAACTGTCAAAATACTTCAGAAAATGAATAACATATTAATCTAATTATTAATGTACTGTATTTACCATATCAATCTAGATTAAAAGAATTACAATAAAAAACCAACTGTCAAAATACTTCAGAAAATAAATAACGTATTAATCTAATTATTAATGTACTGTATTTAACATATCAATCTAGATTGTATTATTAACGTAGTGTATATAACATATCAATCTAGATTGTAGATATATTTATTTACCTTTAATACAATAAATTAAATTAAAACTAAGTTGTAAAATGTAAATTATAATAATACTAACACAAACAAGCATAAATTCATGAATGTTTGATCCATCTCAATATTTATTTCATCCAAAATTAAAATGAATATGTACCAATTAACTTAGATAATGTCGGCAACGAAATTCTAAAACAGATTTGTGCTATGTCATTGTCTCTTTCTTATAATTTAATGGTTTTTAATGTTAGGTTATCAATACCGAGTTATTCAAGGGTTTACGAGAAAAATATGGAAATGAATTCGAGAAATTCATGTTGAAAAGACTGGTTCCTGTAGCTGGCGATATGACGCAACCTAGTCTTGGACTAGAAGAAGATATCGCCAATGTGATCATAAAGGAAGTAGACATCATTGTTAGTTCGGCAGCCAATACAACATTCGATGAAAGGTTTTGTGTGATTTAAATACAGAAAAGATTTCAATAATTTATGGTGAATCAAAAACTACATTCAGGTTTCTCAGGTGTTGGGTAGATTCTCACGGTTTTTGTTTGACAGTGCAATTTTTATTCAAAATCTCAAGAAATTGTAGATTTAAATTTTACTTTATACCGATTTTTATCCAAAACTACCATTGTTATTGTCTGCAACCGAAAGGGCAAAAACGTTGAACTTTTATACTTATGCTGCATATTGATTATCCTATGTTCCAGGTATGACGTCGCCCTAGAAACCAACACAAAAGGAGTTTATCGTCTTTTACAGTTTGGCAAATGCTGTGAAAAGGTCCAACTCTTCATGCATCTGTCTACGGGTAACTCATCGATTTCATCCTTGCCATGTTAATATTTTAATTTGGTATGCAGGGAGGTTTGCATGGTTTTTTCTACCGGTAACTCATTGATCTCATCCTTGCCATGCAAATATTTTAATTAGGTATGCAATGAGGTTCTGCATAGTTTTTTAGTAGTTTAAAAAAGTACATCTACCCTAGACCCCCCACCGTAGGGGAAAAATACAAAGCATCCTCTTGTTTTCCAACAACACTCGTATAGAAGGGTCAAGAGTCCTTCCCTTCACAGTACTTTTAACTTTCCAGCCCTTGTGGTCGAGCAACTACGTTCCTCAAATTGCTGGCCTTTTCGCTTTTGCTTGAGCTTTCGCTTTGAGCTTGAGCTTTAGCTTTCGTTTTAGCTTTAGCTTTTTCTTTGAGCTTTTGCTTTAAGCTTTCCTGCGTTAGTTTTCCTTTTCAGTTTCCCTTGCCTTTCATTTATAGTTTTTTTAGTAGTTTAAATGTTTTATTTTTTGGATTTTTTTGTTTGATTTTTTCTAGATGAGTGATTGTATTTGTAAATTTGAGTGGGTAAGTTTGTATAATAGAAATACTTTAAATTTTTTAGAACACTGAATCTATTTATGCATTCAGAAATACAATTTAAACAATAAAAAATAGGAATTTTGTCCAAATTTACATCACCAAAAAAACCTAAAAAATAAAACATTTTAGTTAACACAGTTTTTTGGTTTCTCCGTTTAATTTAGTTTAATTTACAGTTTTTTTTTCAAACCAGCATATGTAAACGGGCAAAATCAAGGCCGGGCACTAGAGAAGCCTTTTCGGATGGGGTACAGTATAGCTAAGGAGAAAGCAGAATCTACTTCTTCCCTGGACATCCAAGCTGAATTTCATTTAGCAAACAAAGCTATCGAAGGTTTTGAGAAGGAATATTTGAATTTACAGAACTACAAGTCGAACAAGAGAATAGATTCTCAAAAGAAAATTGCTCAAAGGATGAAAGATTTGGGCATTGAAAGGTGCCATTAAGATTCTCGTGATACTATGAATATTGTCCTATATCATTTTTTTCTTTGGCACACAGCTTTACGATAATTTCTAGTACAGTTAAACTATATTCATGGCGGTTTTGCTACAATATCTTGTTCAGGGCAAGAGCACACGGATGGCAGGATACCTACGTTTTCACAAAGGCAATGGCTGAGATGCTACTAGGTAATGGCAGGGAAGATTTACCGGTTGTCATTGTTCGTCCCAGTGCCATTGAAAGCACATACAGTCAACCTTTTCCTGGATGGATAGAAGGACATCGGTAAGTAGAATAATTTGCCCAATCTCATCGATTATCAACATTATATAACAGGAGTTAAATGGGAAATTCCAATTGCAGAATGCTTGATCCAATCATTACACACTATGGAAAAGGTCAACTATCTTGCCTGTTGGCCGATCCATATACTCCAATCGATCTGGTTAGTAATTATATAGCACAATGTAGACCAATATTTTATCATCCATAAATACTTGCATATTTCATAAATACGTTCGTTTTGAATTGAAATTTCAGGTGCCTGCAGACATGGTTGTAAATGCAACTTTAGCAGCCATAGCAAAGCATGCTGGAAAACCTGGCTTCAAGATCTATCACGTTGCTTCTTCCATTGCAAATCCCATAAGATTGCATGAAACTATGAAAATAATATTTGAGCATTTTAGATGCAATCCATACTTTGATAACAAAGGAGAGTCGATGGGATTGCTCAAGGAAATGACCTACATTCCCACCATGGAGGATTTCTGTGATCAAGCTTTGGACATTCCTGAAACTATATCCCAAAGGCAGAAAATCATTTCCATGAAATCAATAGAGCAATTCAAATACATGGCCAAGATATACGAGCCATACTTATTCTACAAAGGAATGTGAGTTGTGGAAAATATGATTTGCTGTTGCTGTTAAGCTAGTTAAACTAAGCGCTCGATCCAACTGGTATACTCTGCAAATATATATAAAATAAACATGCCTTTTTTTATGTTTGTCCAGATTTGATATCTCAAACTTGGAGAAGTTGTTCCAAGAGCTTTCTGAGGAGGAAAAAGAGAGTTTCGGGTTTGATGTTAAGAAGATCGAATGGAAAAATTACCTTGGAAATATACATATGCACGGTCTTCGCCAACATGTCATGAAAGGACGCGGTGCAGGAACACGCCTCGTAAACATCTCGTGACAGTAATTCTCAGATATTAATTATTAGTTCTCAGATATTGATTAGTAGGTATTTGGGCAGGGATGGAAGTTTACTCTGAGTCTGTGTAGGGCAGCAGATGACTATTGGAATTAATTTTCCATGAAGGCCGCGTAGGGTAGACTATTATTGCGATTACTGTTCCATTAATTTTATTGTACAAAACCATTTCAAAACTATACCTAATATGTCATATATTTATATATACATATTTTAAATCGTATTTATTTTTTATTCACTCATAGATGTTGGTGTGAGCTCTTCTGTATCAATCCAACCATAAATTCTCTATTTATCAATAAAAAACAATTAAAAATGTTAAAACACTTTTAAGGGTTGAAGCTATAATTATCGAAATGCTCAAGGTTTTCAAAATGTATGGTGAGTCAAACAAGCATTTATAATGGGGCAAAAGACTTCTTTTGCAGCATTATGACTAAAAGCTTTTTGCTTTTGCTGATTAACTGTGGAAACTTGTATTTTCAAATCAAGGAAGCATTTATAAGATAGGATTTTAATGGACATTTCTGATATTTAGGACCATTGTATGGTGAGTTAAACAAGCATTTATAATGGAGCAAAAGGCTTCTTTTGCAGCATTACGATTAAAAGTTTTTGGCAGCATTACGACAATGCTACAAAATTTTTTTGCAGCAATATGATTAAATGTGGAAACCTGTATTGTCAGATAAGCATTTACAATTTTTTTTTTGCAGCAATATGATTAAATGTGGAAACCTGTATTTTCAGATAAGCATTTATGAGACAGGATCTTAATGGACATTGCGGATATTTAAGACCATTCACTTATATAAAAAAATTTATTGCGGTTAAAATTAGTTCGCCTACTGTAACTCAGCGATCAAAATCGCTTGGATTTTTCCTTATGAAACATTTCTGTGAGAGCCAATGATTTCGATGGCTGCTCACACAGTGGGCGGGCAGCAAGGAAAAACAGTGTTGTTTCCGCACTGAAAGACCTGCATGAATTGGGGTCAAGGATGAAATAGGATTAAGTGGGATGCTCAAGAAATTGAAGTCAATGTTGAAATTGGAACAAGTGGGATGCTGAGCTTTAAATGGAAAAATAGTGGGGAGGTATCTATTACAATGTCGAATCAGAGAAATCTAGGTGTAGTTGTGTTTTGACTACAGAGTCTAGGGAATTGTAGGAACATTCTAGTTACATTAGGAGTGGAGTAAGGGGTTTCTGCCAAAGAAACATATGCCGATTATGAATGGGACAGGTGATTCACAATATGTCTGTAGTAGTGACTAAATTCTTGGATTCTCAGTTTAATGGTTTTTTTATTAATAGTTTAAAGGATGTAAAAGTGTAGAATAGTCTTCTTACTTTAATAGATGAGAGAAGAATAAGGATACATTTCAACAAACAAACCATTCTAAAAATAGATCATATAAAAATATGCCAGCATTACACAATGAATTTTTGGAATTTAAAATAAACCCTTCAAATTTAATCAATATATTATTTAACAACCTGTATTAATATATTAATAAAATTGTGCCCTTAATAAGAGTGATCTATATTCAAGTTTTAGAAAAATTTCAATACCTCCAACTGAATTTTCAATATAGACATAAATTAGTCATAAATTATTTATGGTTGTTTAAAACCTGTATTAATATATTTATAAAGTTGTGTTATTAATAAGAGTTAAGAGTGATCTACATTCAAGTTTTACTTTAATTTCAATACCTCCAACCTAATTTTCATAAGATAGATATAAATAAGTCATAAATTATTTATGGTTTATTATTCAACAACTTGTATTAATATATCTATAAAGTTGTGTTTTTAATAAGAGTGATATACATTCAAGTTTTACATAAATTTCAATATTTTCAATTGAATTTTTAATATATATAGATATAAATAAGTTATAAATTATTTATGGTTTTTAATTTAATACGTTGGAAATGGTTTTTGGATTTTATTAAAAACATTACTTTGTGAATTATTTTTGTTTTTTCACAAACATATTTTCTTCATACATAATTTTTATTGTTTAAAAACATAACATCATACATGAGATAACTGCCACAATGTAGGTTGGAAAGCTTAAAAAGTTTTGTATGAGATAACTACCACAATGTGGGTTGGAAAGCTCTAAAAGTTTTGATATATTTTAAAATCGTTAATTACAAAGTGTATGGCACATATTTCTCAACATTCTTTCACCTGCCATATACCATGTAAGAGCATAAGGGAGAATGCATCAAACAATAAATTCACTACTAGGGGTTGTGAGGTCCATAGATTAATTAGTTGTACTCATTATCTTTCGCAATGCATTTGCAAGATTCTACAAACTTTCTCTACTATCACCTTTCCATCCTTTACCATGACATGAACAAAATAGTATTAGATCTCAATATGCTAAATGTCTTCGCATAAAAAGCCGAGCTCTTTGCCAATCAAATAACATTATTACTGTAAGATTGAACTATAATTCCTTTATGACTTATCATCCCCACATCTGAACATAGTTTCTTCATAAGTCAAACAACGTCTTTATAGGCATTGATCCGAATTTTCAGGGGTATATAGTCTAAATTCAGATGCAAAAGTCATAAAACTAAAAAGCTAATAGATTGTCCATGTGGATCAAGGAGATGTCCACCTCCTCATTAATTAATTGGGCTAACAAGTTGCCCATATAGGTCAAAGAGAGTCCCACCTCTCCATTATTGTATTGGGTTTTATTTTCCACTGCTTAGTTAGTTGGGTAGTTAGATCTATTATTATAATAATAGAGACTCATTTAATGAGCTCTTTCCATTATTGTATCAGGTTTTATTTTCCACTATTTGGGTAGTTAGATCTATTATATTAATAATGTAGACTCATTCAATGAACTCTTTTTGACTTTGTCCAATGGACCATTTTGTATTGCTATATAAAGGCCTAACAAACCTTCTCATAATATCAAGTTACTCATGTTGGTTTCTCTCATATTTTCTATTGTTCATTGTGAGATTAATTAGCTCTCAGTGATTTACTAGTAATTAGTTCTAGAGGTGAGACTCTTCTTTGAGCCTCACCTCCCGAGTACTTCATTTACATGTTTTTGTCCATGCTTCTTTTCATGCAAGATTGACAGGTCTAAGCTCCTCCTCTCTCGACATTCAAGCCATCTAGATCTCAACTCTCGAGATTCGGATCAAGCATAGGTCCCTTGCCTAATTAGAATACACATAACCAAGTATATCCATTAAGCGTTAGTCCCTGAAATATCACCATGATAATAAATGAAATACTTTGAAGTACCCTGCAAATACTTAAAGACCCTCTTCATTGCACCTTGATGTTCATGTCCAAGATTAACAGTGAATCGACTCTAGGCTCCCATTGCTTGGGCAATGTTTGGTCTAGTATAAACCATAACATGTATCAAACTACCAAATGCATTAGCATAAAGAACACGATACGTGTCCTCCATATCTGTGGGTATTTTATGACACTTCTTAACTTAAAGTTTAGTTTCAATAGAAATAGAATGGTCTGCAATATGTTGGGTATGTGTTATAATCTTTGCACGATTGTGGGTCCCCCTATTAGGGGTTTCAAGGGCAGAGCCTTCAAGTTTTTTTTTCTGGGTTTATTTGCCAAGTTTTTGGTGGTCTTTCACCTTTGGCGAGAGTGGTTTTTCGTCTTTGACAGTTTAGTGGCGCATAGTATTTCAACCCATGATTTTCTAATTATGGTTAAGGAATTAAGGTTGTAATATAATCTGAGTCAATGGATTAGAGTTTTTCTAAATGCCGTGGGATCCTATATATTGTATTGTAAACAATGAAGTTTGATTATGAATAGAATTAGAAGTGCAACTCTAAAACATGTTATTTTTTTGGGTTGGGTTTTTAGGGTAAATCTTTGTGTATATGTGTGATTGCAATTGTTTTTTTTTTGTGTGTTAAGAATCTATATGTGCATTATATTAATGTAAAATGTTTAAAACTTACATTTGGTATTAGAGCAATTATTAACTTTAGTGTGACGACTTTGTGGTTAAAGGTTTGGCTCGACTCTGTGATAAACCTTGTTATAGTGGGAGTGTTGTGGTATCGATTCTTGTGTTGAAATAAATGGTGAACAATTTGAAAATAAAGATTGAAAAATTTAATGGACAAATTTTTGAGCTATGGAAGCTCAATATAGAAGATCTTTTGGTAGATAAAGATCAATGGGTCGTTGTAGATCTAGGCATTGCACCTACGAGAATGCCAACAGAAGATTGGACAAAGTGGGATCGAAAGGAAAATATTACAATCTAGTTGTGTCTCTCAGATTCAATATTACCGAACGTGTCAGGGAAAGCTACAACCAAGGCATTATGGAATAAGTTAGGGGTTTTGTATTAGTCTAAGTTCCTAGTAAACAAACTTTTCCAATGGAAGAAGTTGTACAGCCTGAAGGTGAAAGATGAAGATTCAGTAACAAAACATTTGAATGCCTTGAACACTATGCTAAGTCAATTATTCTCTGTCGATATTAAGATTTATGATGAAGATAAATATATCAATTTATTTTGCCCTTTACTAGACTTGTGGGATAGTTTGGTTGTGGCCATAGGCAGTAATGCAAATACTTTAATTTTCTATGATGTGGTCTCATCCTTAGTATTGGAGGAGATGAGGTGGAAAAACATGCAAAACTAGAGAACACATGTCTTATTTTAAGAGGATGCTCCTAGGAAAGAAATAAAAATAACTGATCAAGTGGGAGATTTAAATATAGAGGAAGATCTAAATCTCTAGGAAAATTTTTAAATGTATGATGAAGATGTGGAAAAGGACATTACAAGAAACAATGTAGATCCAAAAGTGTTGAAAGAGGAAATAAATATGATAATGCCCCTTCTATTGAAGAAAAAACATTTGCAGATGAAGGAGGGGATGTGTACTTGTCTTCTTTAAGCATACATGCAGATCACGAGGCATGGTTGGTCGACTTAGGTGCATCCTTTCATATGACTTCCCATAGGGAGTGGTTTTGCAAGTATGAAATGTATGATGGGGACGATGTTTTTCTAGGAGATGACTCGAGAGCCAAAATTGTAGGACAAGGAAAAGTCAAGTTGAAGCTCATGGATGGTAGTATTAGAATACTCCCTCGTGTTTTGCACATCCCAATATTGGCTAGGAATTTGATTTATGTAAGAAAGATGGATGATGCAAGTGTAAAAACAAAGTTTGAAAAGAAAACTTGTAGGATGGTTTGAGGAACAATGGTGTTGTTGAGTGGAGTTCGTATTAGAACTCTATATAAGTTTCTAGGAAGTACTATTAGTGATGAGTGCGACAGTTCCATTGTTTTTGAGATTGGAGCTGAAGAAGGAAAAACTCATGCACTCTCCGAAAAAAAGAGATTATGTTGTGGCATCAAACACTGGAACATATCAGAGAGAAGGGGCTTCGAGTACTACATGGTAAAGGTGTGATTGAAGGTATGCCAAATTTCTCTATGTTTCTTATTTTTTTGAACATTTCTTGTACATGAAGAAGAATTGGGTAAGATTATCCTTTGGTGCTACGAGAGCAGGGGGAATTTTATAGTTGGTGCATAATGATGTGTTTGGACCTATGATGATCCGGATTTATAAATGGAACGAAATGAAATACATATGTATAGCAAAGAAACACACAAATATACAGTAAAACTTGACTTCTATTAATAAAGAGAACCTGCTGAAACTGTAAAAATGTAGACTGGAACAAACTTGCTTGAATGGTGGCAACATATCTCTGCGAAGAGATGTGACGACTATGTGAATTCACAAGAAGGTGAGTACAATGAGTCTCCAAAGACCCTTTTAACATAAAACATAAATGAGAAAACCCTAACCTTGGGAGATTCAACACCAAAAGTTTTGTGGGCCCCGATGGGGGTAGTTGATACGTCAACTTCCCCAGGGCGTAACTTTTGCATATAGCCTAGCCTTTATTACCCTACTTTATTTCACTTCACCTTTGACCTTCTCCTTTGCCTAATAGTTGGCTAAACCAACAGATAATCACTTCAGGTAATGCCAATCCTAGTAGGTAGGTTTTTTGGAGCAAACTCTTATAGGCCAATTTAGTGCTCTGAATGACCCCAATGATGCTTCTCTACAATCCCAAAGGATCCTTCTTCAGTGTGTTTAGGGCACTCGATACACCGTTTGAAAGGTATAGTTGAGGAGTACATATTACGTTAGGTATATCATTTGCCTCGAACTACATTTTAAGTGACGTCGAGCCCAAAAAATGTCATTTAGGGCCTCAAAACGACCTAAGAAGTTGGGACCCAAAAAACCGTAAAAACAACTGCCAAAATGGGAACTATTATTTGAGCCAGTAGAATAGGTGGGTGGCCACCGATATCCACCTAGATCATATGACGACTCTATCACTAGGTAAATATATGTACTATGTCTCATTTATAGATGACGTCTTGAGGAATACATGTATTTATTTACTCGGGAAGAAATTTGAAGTCTTTAAAAAAATTAAAAAGTTTAAGGTTCTTGTGATAAAACAAGAAGGGAAGAAAATTACGCTGTTCAGGATGGATAATTGTGGATAATTATATGGGAAATAATTCAATGAATTTTGTAAGAAACATGGTATACCAAGGTACAAGACTACTCCATACACACCTCAATAGAATGGATATGCATAAATGATGAATAAGACACAGATGGAAAGGGAAATGAACATGCTCAGTGGTGTCGGGTTGGGACAAGAATTTTGGGTAGAGGTAGTAGAAAATGCATGTTACTTGGTAAATCAATCACCCTCATCAACATTGGATGACATGAATCCACAAGGTATGGATTGGTAAGAAACCCTCTATGATAGATCTAAGGGTATTTGGTTTTGATGCTTATGTACGCATTCCAAAGGAAAATATGAGTGAGTTGAATACAATGATGAAAAGTGTATTGTTATTGGCTATAAAGATGGTTTGAAAGGTTATAAGCTTTGGAACCCCAAAACTAAGAAGGTAGTATATAATTGAGATGTGTTTTTTAGAGAAATCAAATATGTTGTCAAACAAGTCCTATCAAGGGAGGCAAAACCAGAGAAAATAGAGTTTGAATTGAAGGATACTGAATCAGACTCTATAGAAGAACATGAATAATAATAAAAAGAATCTTATACTTTGGTATTGAGGAGATCAGTTTGGGAAAGAAGAAAATCGAAAAGATATACTCCACTTGATTTTCGTTCTATTTTTTCTTTGTTTATGACTGATGATGATCCTATAACTATTAGGGAGACAGTGGATTCAAAGGATGACAAACTATGGAAAAAGTCCATGGTTGAAGAAATGACACCCTTGGATAAGATTAAGGCTTATGATCTAGTGGAGTTGTTGACTAAAAAAAATTCCATTGAAAACAATTGGGTATTTCAGAAGTTGAATACAGGGTGCAAAGTTGAGAAATATAAAGTAGGTTAGTAGAAAAAGGTCATTTCCGGGTAGATGGAATTGATCTTGGTGAAATATTTTCTTTTGTTGTCAAATTAACTTCTATTAGATTTCTTTTATCTATTGTTGTTGCTTTTGATTTTGAAGTAGAACAAATGGATGCGAAGACAACATTCCTACATGGAGATATTGAATAATAAATCTACATGAAACATCCATAAGACTTTGTAGTGAAGGGAAATAAAGAGTTGGTATGCAGGCTGAAAAATTCCATGTATGGATTAAAGCAATCACCAAGGATGTGGTATAAAAAATTTGATACTTATATATTGGAACTTGGCTTCCAACCAAACAAAGCCAATCACTATATGTATTTCAAATTAATAGGTGAATGTCTTATTTATTTGGTCTTGTATGTGGATGATATGTTGTTGATAAGAAACAACAAGGAAATTATCTAGGATGTGAAAACTCAATTGTCTTTTAAATTTTACATGAAAGATCTTGGTGCTGCAAATTTTATTTTGGGCATGGAAATTAAAAGAAATCATGCAAATATGAAACTTTGGTTGAACTAGAGAAAATATGTTGTGTCAATATTGTGGAGGTTTAATATGCATGAATGCAACCCTATAAAGGTCCCTATTCTTGTAGGTGTAAATTTCTCTGCAGATTAGTGTCCGAGGACACAGAAAGAGGAAGAGGACATGTCCCATGTTCTATATTCTAGTGCAATTGACAGTTTGATGTATGCAATAGTCTATACTAGACCAGACATCACACATGTAGTGGGAGTTTTGAGTTGGTATATGTCAAAACCAAGGAAGGAGCATTGGATAGTAATAAAGAGGGTTTTTAGGTATTTGTGTGATACTATTACTTATGGGTTGTGTTACCTAGGAAGACCAAGATTGGACAGAGTGTTGGAAATACATGGATTTGTTGATGTAGATTGGTGTAACACCCTATTTCCCCCAATTTGTAATTAATCATAGAATAGGAATTACCATGCTAATGCATGAGGAAAATGTAAATGTATTATTGTTTGAGTTGCTAATAACTGACTATGGGGGTGAAGCCTTGAAAGTACTGGCCATGATATCACTAGAGGAAGAATGTGAAAACTATACAAGAGGGTTCATATATCAAATAACCCCAAATCTCCCTTGATAAGGATGACAAACCTCCTTCGAATCCCAAGGAAAGAAAATCAGTCAATGAAGAAAGGACCAGTGGTTGAATCACCAACCACCCCCATGAATGGAAACATGGGCTATCAGTCTGAAGTACCACAAGGACCTGCGGACCTGAGCTTCCTTCTGATAGAAGGAACCGGATAGGTCAGCAAAAAAAAAAACCTTCCCATGTAAGAGGGACACACACACGGGAGAGGGAAGACACCATACGAGGGCAAAAGCTCACAAGGGAGATGCGCGAAGCTCTCCAGCGAATCACGAATAGAAGGCTGCGAGCTTGATGCCAAAGAGCATCTGAGAAACCTCGCTAAGGCCACAACCGAGTGAGAAAGCTCCGAGTTGCAAAAAACAGGACCTGAAATAGAGAGAAAACCCTCGAGAACTGTGAGAATTCCCTGGTGATATTATGGCTTGGCACGGGGGTGGCCAGAGTGCTAAGAATGAATGCCTCTGAGCCTATGGTTAGGTGGAAGGACGAACACCCACAGTCAGTTGGTTGGCGGCAACCTGTAATAGATAAGTGATTTCCTACCCTGTGTAATGTAGCTGTAACTATGTATGAATTGGTTATATTGTGCATGCTTTCAGGAATGTGAATGAATGCTTAATGGATATACTGTATCCCTCCTGTTTTTGCTTGGTTGTGTAATTAGACAAGTAAGGAATTATATGGGTTGGACATGACTGGTTCTCATAAATTCTGGAGTTTTGTAGTGTCTTAAGCTAGAGCCACGAACTGTGAGCTCATCGACCTTAGGGGTAGTTGCATGTATGATGGTTTAATCACCTAGTCGTTCTGAGTCCCTTGGAGGATGGAGTTTGTTAAGCTCATGAGAGGTAGTGTTGATATGCACATGCTCTCTGCGATCAAATAGAACCCCAGAACCCCTTGATGAAGGAGCGCAATAGTTGTGTTGAAGACTCTTCTAAGAGTCAAGTCCAGGAGAAAGAGCATAAAGCTCTCAAGTCCTTCATAGCTGACGAAGCTCAGGAAGGATAGTGAGTTGCAAATATTGAAAGAGAGTACCCTTACATTTTCCAGATGAACGGGCGAGATCCTTTCGGAGGATCTGAGGTCTGTCACGAGCGTTAGATTGGAGGGAGGAATGTAGGTGTTAATGCCTCAACCCCATTTCAGCATTCGCAAGTAGCGAAGGAATCGGGACCGTAGATCCCAAGATCCATGGGAGTTACTTGGACCGTCCATTTGTAGAGGACACGTGGCTGTCGGTCGACGTTTTGACACCCGGGAAACCAAAGGGCAAGAACCCCTGTTTTCGCAAGTCACAAAGTCCCGGTACCCGAAAACCCCGATGCACTCTGTGGTAGAAAGGAGGAGTCCCGAAAGGATCTGGACCATCCATCAGAGGAGATGTGTGGTGAGCGGTTAGAGTTCGAGGAAAGATCCGAAATCCCGTGGACCGTTGGATCCAAATCCTTGAGGATCCTAGGTCTCCTACACGAATCCCCATATCGGAATTTGGGGATTGGAGTGACAAGAGTTTTGGAGATGTTGCATCGTGAACTCCGGGTTCACGAAACTCTGAAAAGATCCGGACCATTGGATCCAAAACATCGAGAGCTGTTAGGTCTCATACAAGAACTCGAGTTTTGGGTTTCAAGGTTTGGAGAGTCGAAAGACTTGACTCTCTTGCATTTCGAACTCCCGGTTACCGAAATCCCGATACGGCTAGAACCATCAGATCAGGAGGAGACTCGCAGCCGTCGATCTCCTCGATGGTGAGATTTCGAGTTTTGGGGTTTGTAGAGTTGAAAGACTTGACGTGCTCGTATCACCGAGTCGCGAAATGCAAAAAGGCGCCTAGTTTGTTTAGCCTGTGGTCATAACCAACGATCACATGGAGGTGAACAAGGGAAGAGCTAGCTTGCGCTAGGCCCCCATAGGGCTTCAGGGATTCTGTCCCTCGAGAAGAGGCGAAAAATTTATTATGCCATAGTGGGTATGTTACAAATTGGTATCAGAGCATGGTTACAACACTTGGCTTGCTTGGGCTCATGTACGAGTCGCGTAAGGAGATATTGTTATCTGCATTTTCTCTTTAAGGAGAAGGACTGTAGAATGAAATTGTAATTTGAGAATTTCTACGGAATTTCAGCAAAGGAATTATATTGTTCCTTTTTCAAAATGATAACTACTCTTATAGGAGTAGGGATGCACTGATCAATATTACTGATAAGACCTGAGTGTGAATAACAAAGGTGGAATAAATTGTGCCATGGAGTTGTACAAGCCAAAAAAAGGGGACATGGACTGAGTTGTTCTGTTATAGTGTGACAATGGCTACCTACTAAAGCAGGTAGAGTCTCTTGCAATTGAGATGGCTGGTTAGGTAAGAATTAAGATCCTCATGAAGAACTCCTTCATGATTTAAGGAATCTGGTAATGAATGGTAGGATCCTTAGAAAGTTATAATTACTGCATTATTAAAAGACTAAACCCTAAGCATATAACTTCCCATGATTGAGAGGACTGATGAAAATATGTAGGGTCAGATTACCTGACCTATAATGGTTGGAATCGACAACAAGGATAATCTGTTTAAGCAAAATTAAGAGGAGTCATTTGGGACTGTTGCTAATTCCCAAGAGTGACCCTTGTTGGTTGTTCCCATAAAGAGAGGGTAACACCCGTATGAGTTATGACTAAGAGATTAGTCCTGTAAGTAACTTAAAAGCTCAGAAGAGATAGCGGGGAAAATTGGTATGTTGAACATGCATATAGAATCAAGCATGTGTTAAAGTTTGAAAACTCCGGAGGTTGAGCGCAGAGTATACTAGGAGGAGTAGTGGTTTTAAGTCTTGAGAGGAAACACTTAGAAAAAGTTTCTAAGTTCAAAGAGTTGAAGTGTTCAAAAGGAAGCGCAGAAAACTAAAGTTTGAATAAAGAACAAGTATGGAGGATTGAGCAGGAGAAATCCTTCAGAAAAGGTTTTGAAGATTGGATAGGATCGAGAATCAAGATCCATTCAGAAAGAACTGAAATGTTTCGAGTTGTTCGATCTCGGAGAAGTAGCACACTGGTTAGTTGCGAGGAGATACCATAATTTCGCAAAACAAAAGGGCTTGGAAGAAGCAATGAGAAATTCGCGAAAAGATCATAGTCATTGAACAAGGAGCGATCTAGACCATTGATCGTCTAGAGAGAATTTTTCAATTTTGGGGATCGGGAGAATGAAGGTGAAAGGTCTTCGACTTCGCGACACGCAAAATCATGAAATCCCGATACGTGAAACCCCGACAAAATCTGAGCTGTCAGATCGTGGAATAATCAAGACCGTTAGATTGGGAACTCCGAAATTTCGCAATTTCAGGGATCGAAGGATTCAAGGTTCTTCACAACAGAAGTTCCGAAGTCGCGAAACGCGAAATCGGGACATAGTCACAACCGTTGGTTGGAGAGCCGTTGGTGACCGTTGATCTGATCCGAAATTTCAACATTTCAGGTATCAAGAGTCTGAACAGACGGTGGAATTCTCAGAGGGGGGAATACCGAAATTCTGTGAACTGTTAGATCTAGTAGATCAACGAAAAAGATAAGGCTGATAACCTCTCATCACTCACAAGATCAGGAGGAATAGTATCCATTATATTTGAATCAACAAGAGTCATTGATCTAGATCTTCGAGGTTTCGGCTATTGGGAAACAATGGAGCGTTGTCCATGGATTCGCTAAAACACGAGATCCCAACGCGTGTCTAGAAGTTGACCCCAGGTTCCAAGCGAAGGGTCATGTGAATAAAAGAGCCAAGAAAACCTTAGCTTCGGTCTTTTGGGTTTTCAGATTTCGAGGATCGAGGAACCAGAGTTCCTTGCAACATGCATCCCGAAATCGTGAAACGTGAAGCACCTTTTAGTTCGGATCGTGGTCACCGTCGGTGGTCGCGTGAGGAGAAGGCATGAGCTAGTATGATGAATACACATGAGTTGAATGCAGTGTGAAGCTTCATAATAGGAAGCTTGATATTAATACCAGTAAGGTATGAATGATACTAAACGTGCAAAGTAATGCACACGTATGATGTAAGAGTATAGTTATAGGCACGGTATAGTTTTTCCCGATGAGCGAAACATAAAGAAAGTATTGCTTTTGCCAAGGTTGAATGAATACTATGGAGGCATAGCTTACTCCATTCTGGGGAGTCATGAAAGTTCTATTCCAAATAATATCCCGAGGGGAATGTATTCCATTTCCTCAGGAAGTGCCAATATAATTAGATGAAAGGGTAAATGAGCAAAGATGCTCTCTTGTCATAACAAGAGTCAAATGATTACACCTTTGAGCATCACATGAGAAGGATTGTGAATGAATCTGAATTGACTGATCTTAACAGTAAATATGCATGTTTATATTCCTTAAGGGGAATATTTAGTAAAAAAAAACAAAACAAGCTAAAACTAACTCAAGGCTGAGGCCATCACAAATAATGATGGATATGCAACAAGGAAGTTTCATGCCGAAGGAGTTCCCAGTGGAGGAACTGTGTAAGGACTTTGTCAGAAGAACAAAGTCACAACCCTAATAATTGTTGAAGGTTGGACAATGGGCTGCACGACTTGTCCATATATAAGAATCCTGGATTTCATTTTGAAAGAATCATGTAATTAATAAGAAGACTAACAATTGAATATGGACCATTCTGATAACCGAATGGAAGTGTATAGGATGCACATGTTCATGATTCATTATGAGCAAATAGTTGCTATTAAAGCATGCTGTGTTATCCCAAAAAGGGTCAGGGGGAGGCCTAACCAAGGCTGCTCAGAAAAAGAGAAGTTGCGGAAACCGGTATAGTTGGTAAGAGACAAGTAAACCCCCTGAGTATGATTAAATGAATAAATGAGTACGTTTAACTGATAAGGTTTGGTTGAAGCTATGATTAAGAAAAGGCAGTGAGACCTTAGAGATAACTTGACTGGGCTGAAAAGCCCCAGGCGATGTAGAAAGAATTTGAAGAAGGGGAGAGCCCTCATTTCTTTCCTTGTTGTGCATTATGTTTTCTATGGGATGAGAAAGCTAGTACATTGATGAACGAAAATGTTTTGACACCATAGTAATGATGGTTGTAATACTGTGAAAATGATTGAGAACTATTGTGTTGCACTTATGTAAACATTTGAGGATGGTTATGAACTTGAATGTTATGATACATGCATTTGGTTTAATATTATGACTAATGTAATTGTGTCTATGAGGATGCATGCTGTGTATAGAAATAAATTGGAGCTATTGAGGAAGACAATTGCCAATGATGGGCAACCTCAAACAAAGAATGACCAGGAGAAGGCTGCAAGTGAAAGATTGTTGACAGGGCTGTAAAAACCCCCCATAAAACACTGATGATGAGGTAAAAAAATAAGAAATAGGGTGCTAGCAACCAAGAACCGGTATAAGATATTCGTGCCTGTGTGGCACAAGGTATGAAGGGATTTGGTAAGAACCCCTTCTGAAATATTTTATTGTCTTAGTGTTATGCATAAACTTGAAAGGTAGTCGCATGCCTTGGATACCCAAGTAAGGTATGACTCAGGACGAAGAACCTGAATGATGGAGGTATGAACCTCTGGTAGTAAACACTGTTTGTAACCCTTGGAAGAATTCATGAATTGATATGTCTTGAATGCATTGACAATCAATGAATGCGTAAAGGCATTCATGTGAAAATTTTGTGTTCATGTGTATTGATTTGGGATCGTGATCGGCCTATAGCCAGTAGTATGGTCCTACTATAAGAATGAAAGAAAACAAATAAACCATATGAGGAAAAGGTTGGTTAAATTCCAACACCCCATGGCCAAGAACTGGTCATAAAGTGTGACGAACCTAAAAAACAATGCAAGGATGCATTGGGTATGGATGTGGCCATGGATATCGACACAATTGTTAAAACCCTTTTTAAATGTTGAATTGTTTTGAAAAGTTTGGTATGTTGAGATGAAACTAACAATTGTTGGCTGTGTAAAGAATGAATTGTAGGAAGCAAAGAATCTTGGATATGGCATTGTTGTACTTCCATAAGGAAGGCCAATTACCTGCTGAGCCAAACCACTATGGGAAGGAAAGTCCCATAATTATGAATTTGGTTCCTGTGTGGGACAAATATGAAAACAAATCGTGAGATTGGAAAATCTGTGAGTGACAGATTTGCAATAACATTTTGAAAGCTAAAATTTATAATGATGTCTCATGAATTTTGTATACTTGTGATACAGGTGAGGAGAAAAGATCTGTCCAGAAGGAACAGATGAAGGCTGTCAAAGATGAAGATGATGAAAAAAAAAAGGGCTATTGTTGAGCCATGAGAACCCCGTGATGAGTCACGATCGCTTGAAATAAATTATGTTGAGATAACACAAGCCAGAGGGATGCCTCAGCAGAGCAAGTCAAAGGGACACCTCGACTGTAAGACTCAATAGAGTCTCTAAAATTTTCCTGTGCAAGAAAACCTCGGGAGGGCAAGATGGATTGCCCAAGGGACTATACAACAGTGAAGGGGATGCCTGAGCCTAGGCCTGGAGGATGAGTGACCACAAGGAAGATGAGACCTTAATAATTCTTGTAAACTATTGGGATCATGCACACAGTGGGTAGTTTCCCGTGCAGAAAAACCTTGGAAAGGAAGATGAAATCATGATAGCTCTTGTGAACTATTGAATTGAAATCATGCACCCAATGGGTACGTCAAGGAAAGCGATGATCATGTATAACAAAACTACCATGTGGATACAGATCCACAAACTGCACAGATAAGTACTGTGCTAGAATATGAAATTTTCCTTTTGAATTTTGAACAACAGTAAGATGTTTTCGCACAAAGTTGTGATTAATGTGCTTGTTGTCCAAGAATTATTGAAGGCAGGTGACGAAGACTAAGATCCTAAAAGAGGACCTGAACGAGAATGAAGGTCAAGACTTCTGAAGTGGCCGAATGAGAAAGGCATGACAGGTGTTTTGAGAAAGAACACCGAGGACGGTGTTCCTTTAAGGGGGAGGGAATTGTAACACCCTGTTTCCCCCAATTTGTAATTAATCATAGAATAGGAATTACCATGCTAATGCATCAGGAAAATGTAAATGTATTATTGTTTGAGCTGCCAATAACTGACTATGGGGGTGAAGCCTTGAAAGTACTGTCCATGATATCACTAGAGGAAGAATGTGAAAACTATACAAGAGGGTTCATATATCAAATAACCCCAAATCTCCCTTGATAAGGATGATAAACCTCCTTCGAATCCCAAGGAAAGAAAATCAGTCAATGAAGAAAGGACTGGTGGTTGAATCACCAACCACCCCCATGAATGGAAACATGGGCTGTCATTTCGAAGTACCACAGGGACCTGCGGACCTGAGCTTCCTTCTGACAGAAGGAACTAGATAGGTCGACAAAAAAAAAACCTTTCCAGGTAAGAGGGACACACACACAGGAGAGGGCAGACACCAGATGAGGGCGGAAGCTCGCAAGGGAGAGGCGCAAAGCTCTCCAGTGAATCATGAACATAAGGCTGCGAGCTTGATGCCGAAGAGCATCTGAGAAACCTCGCTGAGGCCACAACCAAGTGAGAAAGCTTCGAGTTGCAGAAAACAGGACCCGAACATAAGTTGAAACTGAGAGAGAACCCTCGAGAATTGTGAGAATTCCCTAGTGATATCATGGCTTGGCACGGGGCTGGCCAGAGTGCTAAGAATGAATGCCTCTGAGCCTATGGTCGGGTGGAAGGACGAACACCCACAGCCAGTTGGTTGGTGGAAACCTGTAATAGATAAGTGATTTCCTACCTTGTGTAATGTAGCTGTAACTGTGTATGAATTGGTTATACTGTGCATGCCTTCAGGAATGTGAATGAATGCTTAATGGATATACTGTATCCCTCCTATTTTTGCTTGGTTGTATAATTAGGCAAGTAAGGAATTATATGGGTTGGACATGACTGGTTCTCATAAATTCTGGAGTTCTGTAGTGTCTTAAGCTAGAGCCATGAACTGTGAGCTCGTCGACCTTAGGCATAGTTGCATGTACGATGGTTTACTCACCTAGTCGTTTTGAATCCCTTGGAGGATGGAGTTTGTTAAGCTCATGAGAGGTAGTGCCGATATGCACAGGCTCTACGCGATCAAATAGAATCCCAGAACCCCTTTATGAAGAAGCACAATAGTTGTGCTGAAGACTCTTCTAAGAGTCAAGTCCAGGAGAAAGAGCGCAAAGCTCTCAATTCCTTCATAGCTGACGAAGCTCAGGAAGGACAGCGAGTTGCAAATATCGAAAGAGAGTACCCTTACATTTTCCAGATGAACGGGTGAGATCCTTTCGGAGGATCTGAGGTATGTGACGACCATTAGATTGGAGGGAGGAACGCAGGCGTTAATGCCTTGACCCCCTTTCATCCTTCGCAAGTAGTGAAGAAATTGGGACCGTAGATCCCAAGACCCATGGGAGTTACCTGGACCATCCATTTGTAGAGGACACGTGGCTTCCATACGACGTTTTGGCACCCGGGAAACCAAAGGGAAAGAACCCTTGTCTTCGCAAGTCGTGAAGTCCCGGTACTCGAAAACCCTGATGCACTCTGTGGTAGAAAGGAGGAGTCCCGAAAGGATTTGGATTGTCCATCAGAGGAGACGCATCGTGAGCGGTCAGAGTTCGGGGAAAGCTTCGAAATCCTGTGGACCGTTGGATCCAAATCCTCGAGGATCGTTGGTCTCCTACATGAATCCCCATATCGAAATTCGGGGATTGGAGTGACAAGAGTTTTGGAGACGTTGCATCGTGAACTCCCGGTTCACGAAACTCCGAAAAGATCCGGACCGTTGGATCCAAAACATCGAGAGTCGTTGGGTCTCATACAAGAACTCGAGTTTCGGGTTTCGGGGTTTGGAGAGTCGAAAGTCTTGACTCTCTTGCATTTCGAACTCCTGATTACCGAAATCTCGATATGACCATGACCGTCGGATCAAGGGGAGACTCCCAGCCATCGATCTCCTCGAAGGTGAGATTTCAGGTTTCGGGGTTTGCAGAGTTGAATGACTTGACGCGCTCGTATCGCTGAGTCGCGAAATGCAAAAAGGCACCTAGTTTGTTTAGCCTATGGTCATAACCAACGATCACATGGAGGTGGACAAGGGAAGAGCTAGCCTACGCTAGACCCCTATAGGGCTTTGAGGATTCTGTCCCTCGATAAGAGGTGAAAAATTTATTATGCCGTAGTGGGTATGTTACAATTGGGCTGGAGATCTGGATCATAGAATATTTACAAGAGGGTATGTGTTTAACCTGTTTGGAGGAACAATCACTTGGATGAGCAAAATATAGTCTATAGTGGTACTCTCAACTAAATAATCTGAATACATGGTAGCCACTCATGCAAGCAAGGAAGAAATATGGTTACATAGATTGTGTTTAGGTATTAGGTTGGTACAACAAGCTATAAGGATATATTGTGACAATCAAAGTGCAATTTTCCTAGCAATGAACCCAACTTATCATTCTAAGACAACATATGAATGTTCAATATCATTTTCTCATAGACATGGTTGAAGAGAAGAAGGTGATGTTGGTGAAGTTGGACACCTTGGATAATGTTGCAGATTCATTAACAAAGATTGTGAGCGTTGGGAAGTTCTCTTGGTGTAGAGAATCAATGGGCATTTCTACCCTGAATCGTTGATCATGAAAGTCTGTGACCCTTGTATGAAAAGAAAACAACAAGTGGGAGAGTGTTGGGTATATTTTATATTCTTTGCATGATTGTGGGTCCACCTATTGGGGTTTCGAGAGTGGAGACCCCATTTTTTTTTGGGGGGGGTTTATTCACCAAAATTTTGGGCAGTCTTTCACCTTTGGCGGGGGCAGTTTTTCTCCTTTGACAGTTTAGTTGTGCATGATATTTCAATCCATGGTTTTCTAATTCCGGTTAAAGAATTAAGGTTGTAATATAATCCAGGTAAATGGAATAGGGGTTTTTTAGATGCCACATGCTCATATATATTATATTGTAAACAATGGAGTTTGATTGTTGGACAATTGGTTCTTATTGATATCAACCCTTGAAGATTGACGTCAACCCTTGGAGAAGTTTGGAAGCCCTAGAGACATGGTTGCAATTGATGGTGTTTTAGTTGTCATTGATGGAGTGGTTGATGTCAACAAATGTGATGGGTGCATTTGATGAAGTCTACATGAAGCCCCAAAAGTGTGGCTAGCAATACTCCTTCTAATACAAAGTAGTTGCTAAATATTCAAGTGAAAAATAGTTTCAAGCTTTCCAAGAAAAGAAAAAAAAAACCATTATGGGCATGTCCTGCAATCATTGCAATCCAAGTAACCAAGTTTCTCTCATGCATTTTTTGAAACACTTGACAAGAATATTCCATTTTCCCACAGTTGAAATATAGAGTGATAAGGGCATTCCTCATAGACATAGAAAACCAAAAACTCAACTTCATCGGATATGTGTGTATTTCTTTGGTGTTGTTGTAACATAGAATTTTTTTGTCAAAACTTTTCTAGCACTTGCATGAAACCCACACATTTTTTGCCACCAAAAGCTTGTAATCTAGTAAGTGTTTGCCATTCATCATGTCTCTCGCATTTAAAGATTTTGTCGAGTTAAACTTTTGGCCTAGTAAGGTCTTCATAAATACATGTACTTACTTTTCCTACTTCAAAATATTTGTCAAACTTTTCATATAGGATCAAAATTTTCCATCCCTAATCCATCAAATAAATGGTTCTTAGTATCACTAAATATTATAAAAGTTTATTTTTTTAATTCAAATATTATGGCCTCTTTCTATCCTTAATACTAAGTCAACTATCCTCATCACCTACCAAGATCAAGTCTAAGTTATACATTCAAGCCATCAAAAAAAATGGTTCTTGATATCACTAAATGTTATAAAAGTTTATTTTTTAATTCAAATATTATGTCCTCTTTCTATCCTTAATACTAAGTCAACTATCCTCGTCACCTACCAAGATCAAGTCTAAGTTATACATTCAAGCCAACATTGTACTAAGAGTCCAACATACCAAAATGTATCTATGACACAAAATAAGCACCTAATCCATAACATCATGCAACCAAATTCTAGGTATATAGTGGTATGAGGAAAATGAACTCAACATCAATGTGAGCCATTCATCGAGTGGACATATGGATGGCATGATTGTTTACGGGTCATCAAACTCCAAGGGAAAAATCGATGGTCTTAATTAATTTCTCCCCCCTGCATGTTCAACATTTAACAAGAGGGGGGTCCAAAAATCCAAACCATGGTTTAAAAAAGAATGACGTGGCGTTTTCCCGTTCATTTCGCCCCCTCCTCCCTAGACAGTTTTCAAAACCGCCTCGGACCTTCCCCAGAAACCCACATGTTGTCGATGGGTGGCATGCTGGTTCCAACTGACATGGACACATTCTCTTATGCACTACGCAATGCTTGTCGATTTGTGTGGGATTGGCCAAGTTTGGCTCAAAGGAAAGGTCTTGTTTTATTGAAATTCTTCTTGTATCGAGCACCGGAATTTTTTGGTTGTGTTTGAGGGGATGACTCTGATCTCCAAAATGATGAAGAAGCTATTGTGTATAGTGGAATCTCCCATAATTAATACATCATTGGAAATAATTCAAAACAAATTTACAATCTAAATCCAAAGCACATGTCCATGAATTTGACAAAAACTTCTCATGTCATCAGAGAATATAACCCATATATTCTTTCATAAAAAATGGCAATAATGTTATGGGAAGGCATTCATGGTCAACACAGTATCCAACTCATGCTTCAAAGGCTCTAGTTGCTTATCCAGGAAAAACTTCATATTTCTGAGTGCAACCTCGCGACATTTAAGGGGTATTTTTGTCCTGTTACAAAACCCTGACGTCCTTGAACTTAACGTTGTTCCTATGTCGTGCCCTCAAGTTATCATGACGAGCGATTTGAATGCGGACATGGAGGAGTTTTCTCATTTGCTAACTATTGCAAAAAGGCCAGAAACTTCCTACACAACACTTGGATTGTTCAGTTGTGATCAAGATATTGATATATCTATTTCTAAATTGCATCTCAAAGGCTGTTGAAAATGTCAATAAAATTATTGGACCAACTCTTATTGGCAGGGATCCAATAGATCAGATTGGAATTGATAACTAATGGTACTAGGTTTTGATGGAATTTGAAAAATAATTGAGAGGTAGAGACCATGTTAGTTGGAGTTTTCTCATTTGCTAACTATTGCAAAAAGCCAGAAACTTCCTACACAACACTTGGATCGTTCAGTTGTGATCAAGATATTGATATATCTATTTCTAAATTGCATCTCAAAGGCTGTTGAAAATGTCAATACAATTATTGGACCAACTCTTATTGGCAGGGATCCAATAGATCAGATTGGAATTGATAACTAATGGTACAAGGTTTTGATGGAATTTGAAAAATAATTGAGAGGTAGAGACCATGTTAGTTGGAGTTTTCTCATTTGCTAACTATTGCAAAAAAGCCAGAAACTTCCTACACAACACTTGGATCGTTCAGTTGTGATCAAGATATTGATATATCTATTTCTAAATTGCATCTCAAAGGTTGTTGAAAATGTCAATAAAATTATTGGACCAACTCTTATTGGCAGGGATCCAATAGATCAGATTGGAATGGATAACTAAAGGTACAAGGTTTTGATGGAATTTGAAAAATTATTGAGAGGTAGAGACCATGTTAGTTGGATCAACATCTCGTTACACAAGGGATAGTACAGGGCATTTGCAATGGATGTTTGAAGATTTAGATGAAGAGGATGAAATTGAAATGTAAAACGAATATGCAGTGCACATTTTGATCAAAGGAACAACCTTTCGAGAGATAGGAAAACCAGATGTTGCTCATGAATGCCTTGATGATATAAGGGAGGAAATTTGCTTCAATGTGGCTGATCTATTTGTGTTTCTAATTACTGCATATGAGCTTGCACTACTTCTAATCAATAGGAATTTGAATGGAGTCCTTGTTGTCTCTGAACATGCAACAAATTTTGACTTTTTGAAGCAAGCCCAGAAGAGCTTGCGATTACAGAGAAGTTTAAGCAAGATTACAATTTGCTATGTTTCCTTTTGTGACGAGTATATGCAGCCCATGTAGCAATCCAATAGTTGAGATAGTTACGAGGAGTCCATGTCACTTTGCTGGATTAGTCTTCCTAGAAAAACAACTAAGCTATATTTTGCTTTAATATTTATAGAAGATTTTGAGCAAGAATAGGGTTGATAACCAGGTCATGTGTCATCTGCAGATTTGGAATTGTGCTAATCCTTCAGAAGAAACTCTGTGAAGAGTAATGGTTATCTGAATCTTGAATACCAGATACTTGGAAAGAATTCTTGATGTCGGGACAAGACAATTAGATCTTTTACTCCTGTGATAATAACATTTTCTTCAATGGCTAGAGTGGAGTAAGGCATTTAATATGCACATAGCTTATTATTACTGGATACTTAATTGCAGGGTCAATTATTGGGTCGAGTGGCTTAAGTTTTGTCAGTGAAATGGTACAGGAAGAAAGTATTTCCTAGTTTGGTGTTGTGTTCTTTATTTTATCCCTATGCCTAGAATTTTCTTAAAAAAAGATTCATTTGTTGGATATGTTGTTGTTTTGGGAAGGTCTGCTCCAAATCTTTTTTTCATGTGTTTTTGTGGCATTATTTCTTTGCTACGTGGGACAAATTTTTCTTTTTTTCATGTGTTTTTGTGACATTATTTCTTTGCTATGTGGGACAAAATTTTCAGAAGGTGTCTTTGTGCGTGCTTTCCTGTCAATTTCAAAGTAATTTGTGAGAGTTGGTAAAGCATTTGGCAATATCTACTGATGACATAAAGATGCTTCTAAAATACACAATTGTAGCCACATTACAGTACACATGTAATCGAAGGACTGCAATGAGCAAGAAAAAAATATAAATGGAAAACGTTACCTGTTTATTGGGCCAGCATGAGTGAAATCACATAATTATATTCTTAGGCTTGTGAAAGATAATATTACAAGTGTCATGGTTCCTTGGTTTTAGAATAGCTAAAGTGTTAGAATATATCCTGAGGGAGACATTTCTAAACTTGTTTGAAGCACAACCTGACCTTCTATTTCAATTGGTGGTAGAACATGTATCTATTTGTTTGATTAAAATTGGAGAAATGTTTGCCTTTTCTGAGAAATGAGATGAGCTCTATAGTCATGGCTTGGTTACACAAGTAGAAGATTTTATAACCAAATATTTTGGAGGTAGAAATAAGAAAGTTGCATAAGCTTTTGAAAACCATCAGAGACACAAGAGATCATCATTTTCAGGAAAGATATGTTTGGTCAAAACACTTGCAAATGCAAAGGATACTTGGCTCATATTGCCATATCATCACTCTTTGACCAATTAGTTTTTTCATAACTAGTTATCAAATAAATTGATAATGTGGACCACTCAAAATTTACCAATAGGGCCATCATATTGGTAAAATCCTTACATATGTGTTAAAAAAAATAGAAGTGCCAGCATTGTTGGGGATTTTGTATTTGTACAAGTTGAAGCCAAAAGTAAACAACCAAATCCTATTTTTCAGAAAAGAAAGACAACATATCAATCAAAGGTGTTGAGAGCTCCAAATTAGTCTTAACTGTGATTCTATTTTATAAAATCAGTTCAAGGATTAAAGGGAGGAAGTAAACAATCAAAGAATAAAGGGGGAGAGCTAATGACATTTTAAGGGGGAGGAAAATGTCTTCTTTTGGCATGGGAGTATTGGGATTTCTTAAACAAGAAACCCCAAGGGGTTTCTCACATTGTAAATATCTGAGACAAAGATATTTCTTGAGGATTCATGCCTCATTTTTCGGTGTCATGCTTTCTTTCAGTTTATCGTTTTTAGCTCTTGGAAATTGGTTTTCATTGATTTCAACCCTAGAAGAAGAAATGAAGTAAATAAGCCTACAGATGTCCAATATCAAGATTGCAAGATGAATATTGTTGAAAACATTATTTGTGGTCAATTTGGATACCCTATATTTGAGAAAATTTTTACCCTACATAAATAACTCAAATGGAAGCACAAGTTGCATGGTTGGAAATCTTATTCAATTACCTTTCCAATGGTATATGGAAGTCCCTTTAACTCCCTAGGAATGAGGAGATATGAATTTTTCCATTCGACAACCCAATCATAAAATTGAGGACAATTCATCCAGGTCGGCCCAGCAAATAAAAATAGGGATAGAACTACTATAAATACAGGATGGATTTTTGCATTTTTTAAGGATCCAAGTTTGTAATCTCTTAGCAAAAGTTTGGTGATGAAGGAACCGGGAGGATAAGGAGCTCTTATGAAGGATATTTTCTAGTCTTGTGGTAATGTTTTGATCATTGCTATGGGTTCACTATAGTATGGAAGGTTGATTCTTTGAACAAGGTTCTATGTGGTTGTTGGGATTTATGTGTGGACCCATGTGGACCTAGTTTGATGATGATGATGATGTATCAATAATAGTGACAAAGAGAGTGACAATGATAGTGACAATGATAGTCTATGTGGACCTAGTTTCTAAGTGGACCTAGTTTGATGATGATGATGTATCAGTGACAGTGACAACACCAAGTTGATTCTATCATTTATGTTCAAGGGAGAAAGGAAGGGGCAAGGAAAAGGGGGGTTGGATCCTCCTTCCATTTGGATCTAGAGAATCTAGGGAGTTGTAGCTTCCTTCAGGTTGGAGCCTCCTTCCAGTTGGATCTAGAGAATCTAGGGAGTTGTAGCTTCCTTTAGGTTGGAGCATGTAAATTAGGGGGTTGGATCCTCCTTCCATTTGGAGTTGGAGAAATTTGAATTTGTAGCTTCCTTTAAATGAAATATTTTATTATATAAGAAAAACATTCGGTGGATTTCCACTTATATCTATTGTGCATTGTGTATCTCTTCTACTGCTCTTCATTGGGTATATTATTTGATTGGAAAGTAAAGTTGTAAAAAGTGATAAATTATACTTGATACCAATTCACCCCTCCCCTCCCCTCTCCCCCTCCCCCCTCAGTATCAACAATTGGTATTAGATTAGGTTACCTTCAAAATAGTCTAATCACTGGTAGGAAGATCGTGAGTAGAAATGGAAGGCCACATTCCAAATGGGATTCCACTTTTTGATGGAAACAATTATTCATACCGGAGAAACATAATACAAACTCACTTGATAGCTTTAGGAGTTGATATCTCGCTCTTAGTTGCCAATGGCTATTCCTGAAGATGTTCCAACCAATCCAAATGAGAAGAAATTAATCAGTTGTGATTCAAAGGCTACACATGTTATCCTAAGTGGATTAACACCAACTGTGTCTAGCAAGGTGATGGTCTGCAACATAGCTAAAGAGGTATGGGATAGAATTAAAAATATCTATGAAGGTGATTTAAAATTCAAGCAGTTCAATCTTCAACGACACCAAGAGTAGTTAGAAAATTTGAAAATGGATGAAAAGGAAGATATTGCAACCTACTTACTCAGAGTAGATGAAGTTTTCAATTCCATCAGAGGATTGGGAGAAGAGCTCGATGAATCCTTGTTTGTAAAAAAGGTATTGATATCACTTCCTTTAAGATATGAAGCCAAGGTCTCAACCATTGAAGAAAATATGGATTTGACCAAAATGACAATGGATGAATTACATGGATCCCTCACAACATATGAAATGAGAATAGGTACAGAAAATTGACAATCAAACAAAGAAGCATATTTTAAAGCGACGATGAAAACAACAAATAAGGACACAAGGTAGAAGAAAGGCCGAGAGATGATTCAGATGAAGAAGAAGCACATTTTGTAGGAAAGCTCAAGAGTTGAACCAAAAAATACAAAGGTAAGTTATCTTTTAAATGTTTCGATTGTGGTAGAATAAGACACTATGCTAAGAAATGTCCTTTTGAAGAAAATAAAATCTTCCACAAGAAAATGAGCCTCTATTCCAAGGAGGATGGTAGTTCTTCATATGAAAGCGATGGAGAATAAAATGTAAGAGAAGTTCTTTTCATAACTCAAGAAACTCAAAATGATGATCAAAAAAATTCTGAAATAGAAGAGATCAATTTTGAAGAAGAGTTTGATAAAGGAACATGATTTGACTCTTTCTGGGAAGGCAAGGACATCACATAAAGTGAACAAGAAGATGATGAGAATCTTGAGAAATTAAAGCACGTTGAACAAGAAAATATCAAGCTCGAAAACAAAAATAGAGAGTTGAAAATTGAATTGTCAAATTGTGAAGAAGAAAATCATGAACTTGAAAAGAAAATTAACAGCTTGAAGGAGAATTTACAAGATTATCAAAAGTTAAAAGAAGAATTGGATCACACAAGAAAAGAGTTGACGTTGACAACAAAAAAATTGAATAATTTTGAAAAATGTATTGAAAAGATGGATGAAATTTCTTAGCAATCATAGGTCATTGGACGATAATACAAGACTTGGATACAATATCAGTTTGAAGACAATAAACACAGATAGATCAATCAAGGAAGATGACGAAAATTCTAGAAGCTATGCAAATTCCTTAAGAAGTGGAATCAACAATCAGGATGAGATTGAAGAACAACAGAAACATGACAGAAGAGTGAAATTTAGAAGGGGTGAAACATCAAGAAGTTCCTTTCCTACCAGGTATGAGAACAATCAAGAAGGAGTCGAAGAACAACAAGAACATAACACCTCCAACTGGAACAAAAGACCATAATTCAGAAGGTGTGAAGCACCAAGAAGGTCATTCTCTATCAGGTATTAGAATATCTTTCTTGGTCATTATTATACTTCCAGAAACTTTGGACACAAAGCAATTCACTACAAAATCAATGCAAGAAACAACTATGTGAGAAACATAAATGATTATGGATATCCAAGGAACAATCATGTAAACAATAGCCCTGAAAATGCTTATGGACATGTCGATAGAAATTACAATCCATTTGATCCACTGATGGATCAAAATATTATATGCTATAAATGAAATAATCTTGGTCACAAAACACGAGATTGCACATATACGGAAGAATATGCTCCTATCATAAAACCAACTACAGTATGGAAAAGGAAAGATAATCCAAACCATGAAGGTTGTCGAATAGCACTGATCGCTGGAAAAAAATAAGAAGAAGATGAATGGTACATAGACAGTGGGTGCTCAACACACATGATTGGGGACCAAAACAAATTCATCATCTTAAATAAAAAGGGTGGCAACGTTTCATTTGGAGATGACTCCTCTGTCAAAATACTTGGAAAAAGGTGTAGTAAATCTTGGAAGTGAAAATGTAAAAACCGAAAATGTCCTACTAGTTGAAGATCTGAAGAATAATCTCCTCAGTGTCAACAAAATATGTGATCAAGGATACATTCTTACATTTGATTCCCAAAAATGTGAAATTAGAGAAAAAGACTAAGGAAGATTGTTTGCAACAACAACAAGAAGACCAAATAACATATACATCCTAGACAAAGAAAAGAGAAAGAAAATTGAAGTCACAAAAAAAAAGATACAAGGACCATAACAAAAAAAGAAAGGATAACAAGACATAAAAGAAATAATAAGTAATATTGAGTGCTATATGTTCAGGGGGAACAACCCCAAAGAAAAGAGTCACCCTTTGGCACTGATGTCAAAGGGGGAGAGAAAAATCATGAGCATGATGACAAGGGGAGAGTAGGATGACAGAGGGAGCATAAGTGTTGCCATCAATAAAAAAGGGGGAGATTATTGGAAATTGGTTGTCATTGATTTCAATCCTAGAAGAAGAAGTCAAGTGAAGAATCCTACAGATGTCCAAGATCAAGATTGCAAGATGAAGATTGTTGAAATAATTATGTGTGGTCAATTTGGATACCCTATATTTGAGGGAATTTTTACCCTACACAAATCACTCAAATGTAATCACAAGTTACATGGTTGAAAATCTTATTCTGAGACCTTTCCAGCAGTATATGGAAGTCCCTCTAACTCTCTAGGAATGAGGAGATATGAAGTTTTCCATCCAACAACCCAGCCAGAAAATTGAGGACAATTCATTTAGGTCGGCCCAAAAAATAAAAATAGGGATAGAACTACATTAAATACAGGATGGGTTTTCGTATTTTTTAAGGACCCAAGTTTTTTATCTCTTAGCACAAGTTCAGTGATGAAGGAATTGGGAGGATAAGGAGCTCTTATGAAGGATATTTTCTAGTCTTGTGGTGATGTTTTGATCATTGTTATGGGTTCTCTATAGTATGGAAGGTTGATTCTTTGCACAAGGTTTTATGTGGTTGTTGGGGTTTCTGTGTGGACCCATGTGGATCTAGGTTCTCTGTATGGACCCAATTTCTAAGTAGACCCAATTTGATGATGATAGTGTATCAATGATAGTGATAGTGGCAGTGATAGTGACAGTCTATGTGGACCTAGTTTCTATGTGGACCTGGTTTCTAAGTGGACCCAGTTTGATGATGATGATGATGTATCTGTGACAGTGACAAGATCAGGTTGATTCTGTCATTTATATTCAAGGGAGGAAGGAAGGGGAAAGGAAAAGGGGGTTGGAGCCTCCTTCTAGTTGGATCTGAAGAATCTAGGGAGTTGTAGCTTCCTTTAGGTTGGAGCCTGTAAATTAGGGGGTTGGAGCCTCATTCTAGTTGGACCTGGAGAACTTGGAAGTTGTAGTTTCCTTTGAATGAAATATTTTATTATATAAGAAAAACATTCAGTGGATTTTCACTTATATCTATTGTGCATTGTGTATCTCTTCTTATGCTCTTCATTGGGAATATTATTTGATTGGAAAGTAATATTGTAAGAAAGTGATAAATTATACTTTATACTGATTCGCTCCCCCCCTCTCATATCAACATTAGCCTCTTATATTTTCAAACATGTTCTTTATCTAATGTGATTTGATTTAAAACATGACAATTTGTTTTTTCCACTGTCAAAATTAATGTATTTCTTAATAGTTTAAAGATTCTAGCCATGAACTTTTTAGTGTTATGTTATATATTTCACATTGTCAATAGATTACATTCTTGAATGTTTCATGTATGGATTCATTGATTGCAGATTTAAATGTTCATTTTACATGTTGGATCCATAATTTTTATGGCCAGTTCAACTTCTTCATCTCAAATTTGTATATATTTCTTTTGCCCTCTATGTTGTTAGAAATTTAAATATTCTTCCACCTATCACTTTCATCTATTGTGCTCAGGCCAATGAGGCTCCATGCCTAATGGATAATCCTTTGATCTTTCTGAGATTTACAGTTTATTTTTAATCCATTCCTTTTCTCAACCCTTTTTGTCCTATTATGTATCATTCAAACCAGACACTGTGAGCTTAAAGTTTAAGGCTGCTTCTAGTGATAGTAAGCAGTGATTTTTATTTACCTCTAAGGGAGCCCCCTCTAATCCAAGTTCCATCTTGTGCCCTAAAGTTGGTTTTAAATATGTCTTGGAGTTGTTCTTACGCAGCTAGGAATGATCTCAAGTTATGACATTCTTTTTGGCGTCGTTGTTGGGGACAAAGATTCAAGATATTTTCCTGGGGGTTTTATCAAGATTAGATCTAGTTCTTGAAGGTGAACAAGGATCAGACACATGTTGTGTGGTTATTCACCTGGCGACTCCACTGTGACTTCATTGGAGATCTAACTCTATTTCATTGTCAATTTCAATTGCTGCTAAGATCGATGCATGGTATGCTCCATTTGATTTTTCAAATATACATGGTTGTCCTAATCCTATGCCTAGCACAAAAGACTGGGCATACTGCCTTCCAAGATTCAGAAAAGACGATGATGATTTTTCAACTCGACACCTAATAGATTTTCATTAATGCATGCATCAACTGGGTATTTTTCATGAAGACGTTCTCGTGAAAATGTTTATGATTTATTTGGATGGAGATGCCCATCAATGGTATAAATCTTTACACATTGCATGTATTTATTCACTAAAGGATTTTCATTTACTGTTTCATTCTCATTGCTAAAGGTTTTATCCAGTTGATCTTCTATATGAATATTGTTGTGATGAAGAATTTGAATCAGTTTTAAAGCATAGAGAAAACTTTTTTTCTAATAGTTAGGAGGAGGAAGATTTTCCTGAAGTTCTTTTTCCTTCCTAGGAGGATAAAGGTCAACATATTTTTTAACATAATGATGTCTCTGTGCTTAAGGAAGATCATCGACATCCTTCTGAGGAAGAGGGAAAAACATCATTAGATATTTTCAGCAGTCAAGTCAAAGTACCTATGTGTGAAACCTATAAAAGTATCAAAGATGATTTTAAGGAGCTGATTCAAATTGAACTTTCTACAGGTATTGAAGGCAGTTTATTGTTTTCTTCTTTTCTTGAATTAGAATCACAACTTGAAGAGCTCAACAATACATCAGAAAATACATAGATCACACAAGAGAAATACAACTATATGCACAAGGATGATATATTCAATGAGGATAAGGAATAATTTTTTTTTTCAATTAAAAGATTTTCTTTCATATTTTTTAAGATCCAATAGCTGCTTGGATGGAGTCTGCATTGTCCAATATGTTGAACGTCACAGGTTTCAAAACACTAACAATTTGTCATTGCAAGTGTAAGTTGCCAATGAATTTTTTACCGCATATATTATATTTTTTTCATACAATGACAAGCTAGAAGCTCAATCCATTATAAAGAGGCTTACTTGATATCATTGGAAATGTCATGTTACTTGATCAGATTGGTACATCTTATTAGAATATGAAGCTTGTACATAAAATACGCTCGTAGTTTGAGCATTATTTCAGTTTTCAGTTCAGCAGTTAGAGCAGTTTCAGTGCAGCAGTAGAGCGCTTTGTTTCAAGTTTGCAGAATAGTATTTTTCAGTTGGTGGTTTGTTTCAATTGTAAATAAGCAGGTTTTTCAAAGCATACGAGAAAGTTTTAGAGCAGGTACATGAAATAGAGGACAAAGACAGGTTTCAAGAAATGATAAAGGAACATGTTCTACAATTCTTTTGTGCTTCGCAGGGATACACAATCCCCAAATGGAACCTAATTTTGTAACATAGAAAAATTTTGTCAATTTTTTTTGCATGAAACCCACAAATTTTCCATCACCACAAGCTTGTAATCTAGTAAGTCTTTGTCATCGACGTGAGTCATTCATCGACTGGATATGTGGATGGCATGATTGTTTACTGGTAATCAAACTCCAAGGGGAAAATCGATGGTGTTAATTAATCTCATAATTTCGTCCCCCGTGCATGCTCGACATTTAACAAGAGGAGACTGTCCGAAAAGCCAAACCGTGGTTTAACAAATAATGACGTGGCATTTTCCTGTTCATTTAAGCCCCCTCGAGGGTTTTCAAAACCGCCAGGGACCCCCCGAAACTCACAAGCTGTTGATGGGTGGCATGATGGTTCGAACCGTCATGGACGCATTCTCTTCTGC
>ML819602.1:0-26609 GCA_009831015.1 Picea engelmannii
ATTGGTGATTATTCAGACTTGAATAAAAGTGGATGTTTGTACGGCTTTAGCTTCAATATATCATACTTTTGTTCAAGTTTTTGTTCATTTCAACTTGTAATCAAATTTTTGACTACTTTAGATATCATAATTTGTTACAGGTTGATGTGATGGGATTTAAATAGTGTCCATATTTGATGTCTCTCATTTTATATACAACAATAAATCTAATTACATTTGATGATTAGAAGGTTGATCTTCTTTGTTCAATGAACAGTTATATACAAATTGTCATACTCAGATTTATCTTAATATGATCGTTTGTCAAATGATAAATTGTTGTCGCTAGATGTCTTACTTGTTCTATCATTAGCACTCAAAGCGTTGTTGCTTCATGTTTACGTGAAGTATTGGAAAATCTGGTGCGGGTTGGCCTCATCAAACAACTAACGTAGATGCTATGTACAGGACGAATAGGAGACGATATTTCAGGTCAGTTTGTTAGTTCATTTTAATAGTTTAATCAATATAAGAATTCTCTGTAGTTTAGATTTACAGTACAGATTGTTATTTTCATTTCTTAGATAGATAGCTGCCATCTCATTTTCTGTTCATAAAAGTTATAAAAAATCAAAAAACAAATAGCTTCACTGTCAATTCATATATGATTTTCGCAGGTTTTCAATAAAAATTTGCATTTTGTGAATACTGTAAATATAATAGAAATATAAATATATCAATACATTGTACATTTAATAAGTAGGATTACTGTTGTATAAATATAAATTAGCGAACTATAAATATATATTAGACTTGTATATAGTTTGCAACAGTTGTTTTTCACTTAGTTAGTTTCTTTAGACATTTTTTTCACTTTCCTAGGACTTAGACCAGCCAATAGAGCCGCTAAACCTGTCGGAGTGGATTAATACAAACCGATTGGGTTATTTAGACAACCCTGGACCAGATTCACTCCTTCTGTTGATGAGCGTTCAATTTCGCCCGTCAACAGAGCCATGAGTAGTTGCTGCAAATACAAGGCCATCCCATCCTATTACTGGCAGCCAACTCAAATCTAGTTTCGAGTAGTCAATAAAGAACTTATCTCCATTCAACACTTCTCTCCTGATTTTCCACTTCTCCTAGATGGTATAGTAACATATGTTACTTTGTATAGTTTGGATACAAGTGATGATATTCTTTTAGGGCAATATTTTGTCAAAAGACACATGCCTCTAATCGTAAATACTGATTCTTTATGTTTAACTATATATCAACAACAAGTTAAGCTTCCTATGAAAACCAACTATGTTATACGTATCTCTCCTGATACCCCAGATACTATTGAAGAAACTCTCCAAGATCTGACAAAGATTCATAAGATTGTCAAACATGATTATATCCATGGACAAGAAATTCTCAAAGACATTGTCCAGAAACTAAAAGATGAATGCACATCATACTTTCCTGATGCATTCTAGACAAGAGAGAAGTATTTTGTTTCTCTCCCCTACAAGGAAGGGTTTAAGGACACTCCACAGAAGGAATCTTCCAATAACATGAGTCCTTCAGAGAAATCTCTATGTAAAGAAGAAATCCAACATCTACTTGACAAACATCTTATTGAACCCTGCATGAGTCCATGGGCTTGTCTGACATTTTATGTCAACAAGCATTCTGGACAAAAGAGAGGTAAGAAAAGACTGGTTATTAACTATAAGGAAATTAATAGTGCCTTGTTACCTCTGAGATATCCATTGCCACATAAAGAGATTTTATTCAGCAAACTTGCCCATGCAAATGTTTTCAGCATGTTTGACCTCAAGAGTGGTTTCTAGTAACTAGGAATTTCTCCTGAAGACAGGTACAAGACTTCTTTTGTGGTTCCACAAGGGAAATATCAATGGACAGTCATGCCATTCAGATTGACTAATGCACCGTCAGAGTTCCAAAAATGTATGGAGGATATCTTCAAACCTTTAAATTTTGTTCTTGTTTATATTGATGACTTACTTATTTTTAGCCGAGATGTTAATGAACACAAAAAACATCTTGATGAATTCCATTATTTTGTTTTTAATCATGGTTTGGTACTCTCCAAGTCACCAGACAAATTTGTAATATGCCAAACTAGTATTGAGTATCTAGGACTATATATATCCAAAGGAACTATCCAGCTGCAACCTCATGTATTAAAAGCTCTACTTCAGTTTCTAGATTTTCTGCCTGACATAAAGAAAGTTCAACGTTTTCTTGGGTGTTTGAAATATATCAGACAGTTTTATGAACACCAGGCTAAAGACACAAAAGTACTCCAACAACGTCTTAAGCCAGGATCTAGCTGGGATATTTCAATGACCATAGATGTTAGAAGAATCAAGGAGAAGATTCAAAATCTGCCACCTCTGCAGTTGCCTAACATGAATCTTCCTTTTATTCTGGAAACTGATGCTTCTAATGTCTTCTGGGCAACAATTTTACTTCATAAACACTCTCACAGAGATGAAGTATGTGCTTATGCATCAGGCACATTCAATCATACTGAATCAAAATATCCATCTTCTCACAAAGAGATCTTGGTGGTTAAAAAGGGAATCAAAAGATTCAGATTGTTCCTGAAAAGTGTTAGATTTACAGTCAAAATAGACCTCAAGAACATGAAAGGTATGTTGCATAACCACCAGTTGCTTGAACAAGGAAATTCCCGAGTTCTCAGATGGGCTTTATGGTTAGATGGTTTTGATTTTGAAATCATATACAAATCTGGGGCCGAGAATTATTTGGCAAATATGATTTCTAGAGAAGGAGCCTACAAAGATTTACAAATTATTTCTTATCAAGGATCAAGATCCAACACCTCTTCTTCCACCTACCCCATTATTGTATGTTCAAATTGTTCAGTTTAGCTATGTTGGGGATGTTTTTCACAACTTCTACACACCCTGACACCAGAACTCCAACAGAACATTCTTCATAGATGCAACCATTCTTGGGCTGGAAGAACTATATATAACTATACTTGGCAAAGCGTTAACGATGATAGGATTCTCTTTGGGCATACTCATCCACCTCAACAGATCATACACTATGCCTATATATTTGATCCTGATCTACGATGTATAGATTATTTTGCAGTCCATTAGTTTGCTAAGTCCTATAGAACTATAAGTATCATCATGTATTGCGAAGATATCTAGAGTCCATTCAGACTGTGGAGCCCCTGGTTCAATTTACTTCTTCAGCAATATATACCAAGAGTTTTTTCCCTGAGGCATGCTACTCCTCAGCTATTGTTATCATTTTCTCAGACCGAAATGGAAGAAGCAGCCTTAAATTATGATACACTTCACTTCAATCTTTTGTATAAATGTGTTTTTTATAATTGGAGTTTTACAAGTGATCACCAGTTGGCTTTCTTTCCGTCATATGATTTCTACGGGGAATTTTATCTACCAACTCATCTCCAAGATGCCTTCATGCAACACTCACCATTCTCCACCTGTTTCTGAGAACATGAACCCATTTGGATGCATGATTTGGTTGCAGGCATTGTACCACCCATACCTGATGATGCTAATGACATCTATGACAACGATTATGAAGTCTATTATCCACTAAGCCATGATAATTATGATTCTGACCGGAGTTGATACTTCACATGGCCTTCACAGGGCTTGGTTACTTACTTTGTAAAACATATTACTTTCAACATTTGTACTTTGTCTTTTAGCTCCTTCCCCATGAAGGAATATTGTCGTTTCTACTTTTACCTTTGTACGAGGCTTTAATAGGTTCCCTCCTAAAAAGAATCTCCACTCTGTAGATTTAATTTGATGATTATTGTACGTAGCTTTCATGGATTCGGGCGATCGAATATCCACTTTGTGTCTAGTCCATGTCGGACCTATGTCCGGGAAAAACTATATATATACAGAGTTATTTCCTCTTTGTAAGCATCGGGTTTTAGAGCGAGTTTCTAATATAAAGAAAAAGTGTGTTTTTTTATATCGAGTTCTCTTTTCTTTGAATTTATTAAGTCTTTTCTAATGAAATTTTGTGCAACTGTTGTAGTCCTCGGATAGATATTTCCAATGGGATATCATACGCCTAAAACGAAGATCATATGAAAAAGTTACGACCTCGGGAAGTTGATGTACTGACTTACCCAAACGTGGCCCACATGACTTTTGGCACTTCATCTCATAGGGTTAGGTTTTTGGATGTTTAGGGTTTTTGAAACTCCTGTTTATTGTAAAAAGGCCTTGAGAGCCTCATTGTAATCATCTTCTTGCGAATGAGTGAAGCCGTCACATCTCTTCTCAGAGATAAGTCACCACCATTCCAACAAGCTTGTTTTCTGCTACATTTTACAGTTTCAGCTTATTTCCTTATTGAATAGAAAACCAATTTTATTGTATCTTTGTTATTCTGTGTTAAGCATCTGGTAATAATCTATAGTCATTTCGTTATGCTCATAAAATCTAGATCAGAAGGGTATGATAAGCAATTGGAGGGTAGAAAATAGTCAGGAACATGGCTTTGAGGTGATTAAATGAGAGAATTGATATACTAGGCAATGTCGTATACCATTCATACAATCTTCCTGATACAATTTGCAGAAATAACCTTACCATGACATCATCATACTCAACATAGTGAAAATCACAAACATCAAGAAATAAGTGCAGATGCCTCTTAGCATCGATTTCTCCATCTCCAAAAAAATCCTTTAAGGTACCCTTGGGGAGGACAGGGAGATCATGTTTCTCACCTAAAATATTCAATGGGGAATATCTTATTCTTCGTCAATTTTCAAACCTTAGGTTTTCTTGATTTCTTGCAGCATCTCTTCCACCTCCTTGTCTCTCCTCATGATGCCTATATTGCGGTTGTTCATTTCTTTCTTCCATATCCGCAGAGGTTCTAGGAATTTGGTTCTCTCTTCGTAGAATACATAGTTACTTACTTTTACTTCTGGTAATGGGTCCTTTGTATTCATCTAGTTTCAATCTTGACATTGTCCTTGTGCTTCTCTAGATAGCCTTTGGTTTCTTCGGTCGTGTCGCTCTTCTCTCCTCTATCTCCGGAGGATTTCTCTTTCTTCTTCTTGGACTAAATATTTATGATCACATAAAAAGTAAAAAGAAGATGATCCACATGCATATGAGAACTTTAACAGAGTGGACACATGGATATCTCAAATAAAGATATTGATAGATCAATCTCAAATACTTTATACTCAAAAATCATAGTTACAAATCACAGTCGAAACTGATCCCGAAATAACTCTCTTGAAATTTCTAAAAAAATATAGTCTGTTACATATTCTTTGAAATTTAAAATGCGTTTGTCTTAAAGACTGGTATTGGGGCTCCCGTGGACCATAAAGAAAATATACACAAGAATGAATCTTTTAGAAGGAATATGGTGGGCGGTAAAACAACAACAAGACTTGGTAAGAAGAAAAGAGAAGTTATCAGTCTTCGGTTAAACCTTTCTATTCAAAGAAGCGCAATAAATGGATGAAAGACTTGATAAAGAAAGAAAGATGTGATCAACATAAACTTACTATGATGGTCTCTCCTATCTTCACTTGCTTGTTGGTGTCATTTTATTGTCTTCACTAATGGTTACATCAACCATCTCAACTGTTTCTTGCCCCTAGTTAGTCAATTTGTTGATATCTTTCTTGAACCATTCTTCAATATAACCTTTTATTGGTTCCATGTTGATTTCATGCCGTATTTTGATGTTGAACAACTTTCCCTCCAAGTCTCTCAGATCAAGGGAAATGCCATGTAATGCTTCTTTGATGTCCTGATTTTTCATGGAGTAGTCCACTAGCCATTTGTCTATGTCTCCATCATCATATTCAAGTATACCATAGAACTTTTCAACTGATAACCCTTTAAAAATATCAACTTGTTCATCAAACTGTTTCTTTGTGAGGAATATCGAGTTGAGAATTAGTTTGGGGTCTTGTACTTCATTATTACTCCCAACTAAGTCTATTTCTGTGAGCCTTTTAAATAATTATTCCCTCTTTGATATAGCTTGGCTGCATGCTTGAGCAATATTATTCAAGTTTTTTGTCTTCTCTTTCCAGCACGCATTCAACTATTTTATCTGGCATGGGGAGGGAAGATCTTCCTCTCTTCTCCTTAGTTTTGTCATGTTGGAAACTCTGTTTCCAAAGGGTACTACAACATCAAGCTAAAAAAATTCTTCATTTTTTAGGTCATCTTGCAAATACTTGTGGAAGGCATACGCCCTCGATCCAAAAGAAGCAATGTTTTTTGAATTTTCCCATGCCTATGTGATCAATGCCATTCTTTTTTTAATATTTCTTTCCACATAGCTCTTGGTTGATGTAAGTAGGATTGAGGATCCCTTTAATTTATAAGCGGGTGTGGTGGGTTCGACTATTGTCAAAGGACTAGAAAGAAGTGGAAGAGGCATTAAGGCGTCTTCCAATTCCTTGATCCTTTCTTTCAATTTCGTGTTTTCCTCTTCAAGACCACTAATGGAGTCATCTAGAGCATCCCCGATTGCTTTGTGAATTCTATAAATTTGAGAAGGCCACATATCTCTTAGGTCAACCTCTGAATGGGATTTTCCTTTCTTATTCTTCACATCACCTTTATCAATAATCAATTTATTAGATTCCCTATCAAATACAATGCTTTGAAAAGAAAATGACTCTTCCTCATTGAAGGTCTCATTCTAAATTATTTCCAATGATGAACTCTGATGGGACTTGTTCCCTAGTTGATCCATTGCAAGAAAAATATTTTCGATATCTGCCTTGAGCTCTATGTCTTGAAGAGAGAATCTATTGATGTCACTTTCTATGCGATGTTCTTCTTCCTCTTGCACACCATGTTTCCTCTTTTTTCTTAGAGGAAGCTTGTGTGAGCTCTCGATTTTTCCCGATGGAGGATTCTTTTCTCCTCCGCCGCTGGAACTAGTGTTGGTAAGTTTCCTTATTGGGTGGGTTGCTAGAGAATTTCTTCAAGATGTGGTAGTCTTAGGAGTGACATTTAGGGACTTGGCACTCTTCTCACTAGGACCCTTTCCTTTCTTCTTGTAAAATTCATTAGTACTAAGTATTGTCTCCAAGTCACCAACATTTTGAGAAGGAGTGCTTAAGTTATTATCTTCTTCTTCACCTAGAACAATATTGATAAATGAATTGTTGAATCCTACTTCCAACATATGTTCCAAAAAAAATATGTTAGGTTCAAGCCCTTTTATCTTTTCAGCATATTTCAGATTCAGATTGTGGAAGTGGTTTGCAGATTCATCGATTTTGTTTATATTCCTGAAAATAAACTCCCCAATTTTCCAAGGTAAGGGTATGCATTGCTTTTTTTGTTTCTCATGAAAAAAGTGTAGCCATAAATTATACTGCCTTGCGACTTCCATAATAAAATTTTTATCAGATACATGGCATGGAAGAAAGGAGGGATTTTCCTTAGAACCGGAAATCTTGATAACATTGTGATTTTCCATTTGCTCCAACGTCTCCTTTTTATCTAGGAATTTATTTTCCTGGTCGGATATTCTGGGGGTATCTTTTCCAAACAATAACCCTTTGAAAACTGAGACAAAATCATTGAAAACTTCATAGAAATGCAAATAATCTTTGTGTCTCCACAACGCTCGTTACCAGAAGGTAATTGGGTCAAGTTCACAGTTCACCCTCTTACAGATAGACAATTTAGGAAATTGACAGCAATATGCTATTGCAAACACCAAATACGAAGCCAAAAAGAATTTCTTACCTTTTTTATACTATGACAATTGGGAGGAGATTTCAACAGAAATCAGTTTTCCCCAATCGAAAATAGCTTTCTCTTTGACTGTAAAATATAAGATATAAAGAATCATGCAGGAAATATTGGCGGTACTTTCTTGGCCTGTCACCCTAGTGAACAACCAAGAAATTTCCTGAAAGGTTTTTTTGAACGAGTCGAAATGAAACCTGGTAATGTCTTCAAGGACAGTCGTGGGATTCTCCAAGAACTCAGGAAAGAGGTCCAAGTCATTGTCATGATTTTTCAGGAAATCCATACAATCCTCTCCTTTGAAAGTAAGTGTTGGTTCAAGGAGGTTCAACATCTTATGAAACATTTGAGGTGAAAGAGAGATGGGAGAATGGTATTGACGTTGAATAATTTGCTGACTCAATATGTATTTTTCAACACACCATGCAACCCGTTCCTTCCAGTCAAAAATATTAGGGACACACCTTGCATGAGCAATTCTAGATGTCCAAATCACTTCCTTTTGAGAAGAAGGGGATGAATAGTAAGAATACACTCTAGACCACTAAAAGTTCCATTCCTCACACACAAAAATATTCAAAGTATCACCACTGAACTGTTGTCGATCTGTTGTGGCCATAATTTGACGAGAGTGTTCCTTTAATCCATATATTATTTGCAATGAGCGCTCGAGAGAGATAACAATAATATAATATTCAAGAAATTGTGCTTTAATGTGGTTTAATGAGAAATCTCCTCGATCCCTTTGCTTATTAATGATGATCTTTACGAAACCTGCATGATGAGTTATTAACATTAAACCATACTAAATGTGTATTGGGAAAATCATGAAGTTGGCGGGGGCAGACGAGAGAAATTAGGATTTGGGAACTTTTGCGAACCCACCAACTAAGGAACCCGTGGTTGAGAATGATAGAAAATAGGCTAAGTGTTGGGAGTAGTCGGTCGGACTTGGATACAAGAGAAATGGAATATTTAGGATCTCGGGACCTGTGACAAGTCTAACAGTCATAATGTAGATCACAGATCTTTGGGTGAAAAATGGATATCGCGGAACTTGGGATATGAAATCTTGAAGCCACGAACCCACGAGTGCAAAAATTTTTAAGTATAGAATAATACGACAGTCGGTTGGACTCATGATATGGGATTATGGATGAATATGAAGATCTGCGAGTCGACGAACCCGTGAACCCACCTTTTTTTGAAAACTGACTAAGTAAAGTAACTAGAAAGGGACAAGAGAAGGGATAAAATAAAAGTGCAAATGAGGGTAGGTATAGAAGAGGGAAAAGAAATGGAAAATAGAAAGTGGGGGGGGGGGATTCATAAGAGAGAATTGATATCAACATAGGTGTAACGTAGCCGACCACCCACAGGCTAGCCAAACTACTTCAAAAACACATTTCAAAACTCATTTCAAATTTTGATAACATGTAATTAATAAAGAAGCATGAAATATGACACACATTCGACCCCTAAGTACCCTTTTTAGGGATGGAGTATAATTTTTTTGTTTTTCTCAATTCATCTCGAATACCTAAAAATAGGATTACCTCATCTTCATTTCGACGAGGGTTTTCCAATGACTATAAATTTGTCCATATTCGAGTTATGGATTGATAGTTATGGATTTTTGAAATTTTCGGGGCATTATTGGCCAAAGGCTACCCCCTTGCCATGTGGCACCTATGTGTCTCTACTTCATTTGTATCAATCAATGTAGCACTAAGGCAATTGAAGTCATCATCTTTTGTCGGTGATGTGGCCACCGGAGGATGGGATCATAGGAAAATTTCCTACCGAGCTTTCGTGGCTTCGAGCCTTCGACCCTCTATCAATTTCATACAACCCCAAAACCTCCCGAATTTTCAAAGTACAGAGGAATTTTCCCATACAGAATATAGGGTGGAGAGGTGTCCACCCTCGGGTCTAACGGTTTAGGTTTGTTCACTCTTTACACATATCCTATGCTCGACGAGGGTCCAACACTTATTCCGCGTCCAGTTCCACGTTGACACGTGGGTTTTCTATGACATGTCATATCATCATAACATACAAGGACTCACCCAGCCATAGGTTGACACTTGTCTATCTCTTATAGGCATATTGAATTAATTAATCATTATCATAAAAAATTCCCGCTCTTTCTTTATTAATCATTTATTTAATTCCTATTAGGGATAATTAATCTTCATTAAAATTAATTAACCCTGTAAATTCCATTTTTACTTGACCTAAATTATCTGTATAGTTAAACCAAGGATTACTTCCCTCTTTCCTTGGAAATCCAACATTTCGGGATGGATTAACATCAATTATTATATTAAAGCCCCGTCACATTAACTCCAAAATAAAATCATATTACTAATTAGTTTTTATTTAATTATATTATAATATAATCCTAATGAATTACATTATAATATAATTAATTATCATTGCTTACACATAGGTTTATTAAAATCAATTAACGTACTGAATCTTTGTACTTTGGAATAATTTCTCTCCACGCTCTTATGTACATACCCATAAACCCCCGAATGTTGAAGCTCCAGAGAGGGTCCCACTTTAATATTTATTATAACATTGGAACACGGAAAGTAGGTTCGGGCATTTAGCCATTTTAGCTCATGTACTCTATCACCCCAAACATCTCGGAGTCCCGAAATCTCGAACTCCCAGAGTCCTGAAGGGGTCCACACTTATACGTGTTACACATTAAATATTAATTTTAAAAAGGGAAAAGGATTAGCCTCATCCACGTGAAAATATTATAATAAACTTTTATTACTATAATATATTATATTGGAGTACACCTCCTTGAGAATCACACCCAGGTTAAATTAATTCCCAAAATTATATTTTAATATTGGAAAGGGGGAGAATCTCTGGGTCAACTACTTCATCTATTAATTACACTCTCCATTCCTCAAACATCTCGGAGCCCCGAAATCCTAAACCCCCGAAGTGGTCCCACGCACATGAGTTATAAAATGTATATAATATAATTATTTGGGAAAATTTTGACCTCGTCTGTGTAAAAGTTTTATAATATTATGATATATTATAATACCATAATCCCATGATTTTCCTTCCTTCCTTTCCTTCCTCACCAAGATTTTGTGGGTCTAATTCCCAATTCCGTGGGTCAGATTAGGAATTTTCCAAATGGGTACTCTACCGATATCCTCATTGACTCTTGAGGAAGACTTCCCAACTACCAACTTGAATGGTAATTAAATTCTCTAGGTCAGAGGACTGTTATGGGTTTGAACAATTTCAATCCAACAAAGTACTAGTCTAGGAGGGTTTATTTCAACCATTACTGGTTCCCCTCACCATCTCTCTCATGCATAATGATCTACATTGGTAACCCCTTCAGTAGTTATGCAACAACTTCCATTTTATTTAGTAACATAAATATATACATTCCTTCTATAACAAAACATTAATCAATTCCAACATCCACACATAATCAGTCCGCTCATAGTATTTCAGTAGGCTATAGTTATATTTACAAGTTGGGGGAAACATAGGTATTACAAAAGAACATCATAACAACACATGCAATAGTCAAGATTCATGCTGCAGCATAAAATAATGTTTAAACATACCATGCACAACAATAACCAACAAATAGACACGTTAAAGATACACATCTCAAAGATATTAATTAATACACACCGAAAATAAATATACAATAATAGAAACGCATGAGAAAGAGAACTTATCTTTAAAAAAATGAATCACCAACTGATTGTTTATCGAGGAAGTTCCACCCAATCATAGACATTTCTATTCCAAGTCTCAACAAAAAGTCACCCCCAAGCTAGGGCTATGAATCCAGAAGGACGGTTCTAGGGTGTCACTCAGCTTCCTAAATAAGTCAACACTCAATATTTCACAGGTTTCTCAACACACAACAATCCAAAGTAAACCATCTCTCTTATCTCCAGTCTGCAAAACCTAAGATAATGGACTCCCTTATCTGTCACATAGTCCCTCAGGCTTTACACCTGTTGGGCCCTTCGTTTTGATGGATAGAATTCATGCACGTCATATTGCAACTTCATTTTGGTAAACATAAGTTGTGCAAATTGCTGAGGAGATGGACAATGGACTAAAGAAAGAAACTGAAAGCGGTTGGAAGGAAAACACAACATCAAGTTTGAGGAAAGAAGTTGCAACAAGATCAAGAAGAAGAGAGAAGTCTTGGGTTCTCAACCAACAAACCTAAAGATTAGATTATATATATGAGACTGATATGATTGTAAAAGGTTGTTGTTGTTGTTGTTGTTGTTGTTTTTGTTGGGATAAAGTGTTGTTGTTAGGATGGAGTGTTGGGCTAGGATTATCATTGTTGTGGTAACAAGAGTCACTATTGTAATGGTCCTTACTGTTAGCATAGCTAAGGTTTGGAGATCTAGGTAAGAACCAAACTATCAATGTATCTGAGTTCTGTATCAATATATATGTAAAGGAGAAAGAGACTGTAACAGTGTCTCATATCTAATGAGGAGAATCCTCTGACTACTTGTGTATGATAATCAAGTTGTGAGAAGAAACTGATATGTTAATGTAATTGGAGACCCAAATTTTGGATATATCTTGTGTATTTAGTCTTCTGAATATATTGAATGTTTATCTGTATTATATTTTATGTATGATATTCTTCAATTGCTCCTTATGAATGACAACCCAACTCTATTCTCTTTATTATTAGTTAGGATATGTCCAAAAATGTTACATGGTTAATATATCTTGCACAAGGCTAACATGAATCTTGATAACACAAAGGTCTGTCTAAGTATTCTCCTTACCCTTCCCTCTCTTTCTTGTATTGGTTGTGCTTCAAGTGAGACTTCTTCCCTTTCAGGAATATGCAAATTATAGTGCTCTAGACTAATTCGATACCTTTGGTTGGTAACTTAAGAAGGACCCTCGTCTGATGAATTTCAAGCCAAAAAAATGGTTCTATTGTCGGGACCTATATTTTCAAAGGGAAACTGTGCGGAGAATTCTTCCATGAATCTACAGATATGGCATTCGGATATGGTGGGGAATAAATTGTGAGGAATTTATATGGAAGGAAACAGAGTTGAGAGGTAAAAGCGAGAGGAATACAAGAGATTTTTTCTTTTATTCAGAAAGATCGAGTGACCAGTATGAGATATTCTAGGTAAAATTCCCATAAGAACTATTCCATTGGATAGATAGGCTCTAAGAAGCTCCAGAATTCCAAGAACACATCAAGAAGACCTATACTTGGGATACATAGAAGATCACAACACTTCATCAACTGGATCACCAGATCACATGAGCAGTCGATTTATGGGTTAATACGACTCTAGAGGGATATATCATTGAATTCATGGTTGCGAATCACCGATCTTTTTCACGAGTGGAATAAATATTCAAGAAAGGTGTGCGCAACAGACTGTTGAGGGAAATTCCCCTATGGATCAAAGAATTCTTGATGGAGGAGGGGATGATACCTATTCCCTCAAATGAGATGGTAGCCTAAAAACCTACGCTTGGGGTAGGGTGATTTTGGGGTATGATTGTGACCTAAGAAGGGGAAAGGGTTCTTTGAAAGATGGGGGAAGATCAATAAACAAATGCAAGAGACAAGAGAGCCTTAAGGAGAGCTTCCATTTTTGAGAAGTGGTGGTGCAAAAAGGTAAATAAAGAAATGAAGTAGTACGAGGTGTTGCTGAAAGAAATCAGATCAAGAGGAACAGATGAAAGAAAGAAGGAAGAGTTGAGGAAGGTAAGAAGATGAGAAATATTGGCCAGTATAAGATTACAACACAGAGAAGCATAGAGAGGAAGGACTCATCAGATCGGTGGACAAGAGGAAGAGTGTGGAGAATAAAGGGAAGGTGAAGCAGGTCTAGACCTTGCAGGAGATCAAGAAGATTCATCCTTGACATTAGGAAACATCAGGAATCAGGTAGAGAAGGATGCTCCAGAGGAAGAAAATGAGACCCCCCAAATCAAATAAAACCTCCAAGAAGTCAGTGGAACCAACCCCAAATCACCCTTCCCCCACGTGTCCTCTATACCCATGGTATATTATACACCACCTACTAATGATAGTTCTATTCCATTGCATCCAGTTAGTCAGAATCATTCTGTAAGTGTAAACATTGGGAGGATATTGAGATCCCCAAGCATCTCACAACCAGGAACGTTAGGTTTCATTCTAATAGGAGCAGTGAGACCCACAATGGCTGGAAATATAGGAGGATCGATTTCTCGATACCCATAATTATGGGGTAAATGGATGAAGATGTATAGAAACATTGTTTCTTATGTGAATCCATCTGGAGGTCTAGAGGGACTCTCGATGCAAAAAAGTTAGTAGAGATTCAGACTACCTTGAGGGGTCGTGCTCTCAATTGGTACATGAAGGATATTGAACCAGGGATGCTAGGACAAGCGTTCACCCATGTCCAAGTGAATTTGAAGTTCATCACTAAATTCAATCTACCTCAGTCGGAGCAACAATTTCTCTCTGAGTTGCGGGATATTCAACAAAGGGAGGGAGAATATCCCTGGGAGTACAACCAAATATTTAAAGATGATATTGGGAGGTTAGCGCATCCAATTCATGAAGATCACCAGAGGGAATAGTACATCCAAGGATTACTACCTCTTACTAGAATTCCTTTAACCCAACAATCGATAGCCACATTAACAGATGCCTTGGAATAGTCGATGAAGATTGAAGCCAAGGTAGGTTATATAGGGAGTTTGAGAATCACCAGGCCTCCAGTAGATGCAAATTTGTCGCAACTCCAAGGACAAATATAGACACTAACAAAAAATATCCAAGAATTAATCACACAAAGACCAGGATGACCTCAGGTTTGGTGCACTGGATGCTACATAGAAGGGCATCTAGAAAATAAATGTTCGTGCATGAGGAGAATGGGACCTCTTCACAATCCGATGGGACCCTCTTCAGGACCAACATGAGGAGTTGTGTAAGTATCTGGGAATCCACCATTCCACACACCCAGGTTATATAATACCTTCCCTGACACTCAAGAATCTCAGATGACTAAGTATTGTGAGATTTTTCGGATACATGGGCATGCACTGAGGCGGTGTCCTATTATGCATAAGTACATGACTGCGCCCAATACAATACACTGTGATTTTTGCGCATCTATGACCCATACTACAAATCAATGTATAACGCTGGAAGCACTTGCTTATAGATTAGACCAGACAATATTCAGAATAAACAAAACCCCCAAAAGACCTGGAAGAGGCCAGGGAGGTGGGGTTGGACGAGGATTTAGAGGAATAAGAAATGGAGGTAGAGGGCCGAGCATATTTTACAACATCAACAAGAAAGTTCATTTGGAAAAAGAATGCCCTCACCCAATACGACCATGGTGCTCTTACTATAGGAACAATGGCCAAGCAATTGAAGACTACCCAAAATGGATCATGAAATGGGAAGATTAGGTTCATAAATGAGGAGATAATCTCATAATCTCAGAATTAAAAATGGGAATCGAGGGCCAAATACCTAATATTAACATCGTTACTCATGGAGGAGAAAACATTGGGGTAGATGCAAACAGTCAGCCCAAGATTCAGAAAGTTGTTCCCAAAGATGACAAGTATGACCTTGTAAAACAAAAGTTATCTTTCAAAGATGCAATAGAAATATTTAAGAGTATCCCCACTCTAGAGAGAATAGAGAAACCTCCTAAAGTTTCATCTCAACCTAACCTTGCAGAAGCCCCTACCTCACCACCAACACCTAGAAACTATGCAATTCCTAGGAGATGTCCTAAGCAGTCTCAAAGTGTATTCAATCTCTAGTTTCAATTATTCTTTGTTATCCTAGAGGATGAACAACTTACTGAGAAGTTGCAAAACACCTTGTACCTAATATTGGGAAATGAGGGAACCCCAGAAGCCATAATAAAGACCAACCTCCATCAGAAGAACACCCAGAAAATACAAAGAAGAAAGGTGCAAACAGGAAAACAATTTAGGTTAGAAGCCCAACTAGATGATTTTGAAATCAAAGATGTCATGCTATATTTAGGATCAGATGTCAACATCCTACCCAAAAATCCCTAGGAAGCTTTGGGAAAACCTTAGTTAGTATATTCCCCCATCTAGTTGAGAATGGAAAACAAATACTACATTTTCCCAGCAGGAAGGATGGAAAACGTGGAAATAGATGTTGTGGGAGTTAAGACCATAGTTGATTTTGAGGTAATTGAAATCATGGGAGATAAGGATCCCTACCCTTCTCTACTCGGGATTGATTGGGCATATGAAAACTATGGTATCATTTATCTAAAGAGGGACACCATGACGTTTGAAGCGGATGGGATAAAAGTAGTTCAACCCTTAGATCCAAGTTTAGGGCCTAGGTATATTGAACCAATGGACCACACTATGGAATCAGATGCTCTTGACCAATTATACACCATAACAACAAGAACGAGACCAGATTACATAAATCCTACTACAGATGGATCAGTAAGTTGGAGAAGCATACAGTCTCTTGAGGAGGATTTAGAAGCAATGTTTGAAAGTTGGTAGCAAGGTTCATATGAGTGATTCTCAAGGCGATGCACAACTGTCAGAGAAACAAGATGGATTGGAACTAAGGTCAGAGAACCCCCAACATATGATGGTACGTCATAGGTACACAATTTTCTTTCCAACATGGAAGAGAAAACAACGATGGGTCAAAGGATATTTGTTCTTGACTTAGCCTTGCAAGATACCCCTGCTAGATGGCTAGCAACCCATAAAGCCTCGATTATGGAGTGGAAAGACTCAAAACAAGCCATCTGATGTCGATTCCAAATTAGGGATCAACTAAAAGGAGAGAATAATATAGATCTTCCAGGGCACTAGTGCATTTGGTCAAGAATATCCATGTTGAAACTCTCATGATACACAACTTTGAACAAAGTTTAGCACATGCCAATGCATCTCATGCATGCAGGGATTAATTCATGGATGGAATAAATCAACAAATACTACAACCAACAAATAATGGCCTCATTCCTCATTAATTCATCCCCATATCCCAACCAAGAACAAGAATGAATGAGGAATAATAAATGAGTGAAAGAGTGAATGGAGAGAGTGAACAAAATGAAGACTGTGAACTCCCAAACAACCCAAATATGGGTTTATATATTTAATTGGAAATCAAGATCCATATGGATTTCCCTAAGAAGCTCAAGTAATGACTTCTGTCAATTAAAAAATTATGGGTAAATAAAATATAATAAAAATACTTAACCCCTTAAGCCCCCTCTCTCATGAAATCATATCCCTCTATAACTCTTGTACTTGTACATATAACAATCAACGATGTATTTTATTATTAATAATGATCACAAAATTACATTTCCTAGGCACTTTGACCTTTTTTAATTGTTTGGGCACTCTAAACTTTCATAAAATAAAAAAATACATTATTTAATATGGGGTCTCAAAACTGGGGTATTACATTCCCCTCCCCCTTATTTTGGAACTATCCTTAGTGCATATAAAAAACATAAATCATTTTCCAAAATTATTCAAATAGTCATGGGTACTCTGCTCGCATAGTATCTTCATGCTCCCAAGTGGCATCTTCAGGACCGTAGCAGGCCACCGAACTTTTACCAGTTCTATGAATCAATTCCAAAGAATTTTGAATTTTTTGTCCAATATGTGCATTGAATGGACTTGAAAGTATCATTCTGGCTCCACCTAGATCAAATTCCAATCAAGAACATGGTTAGCATCATGTACATACTTTTTCAGAAAAGTTACATGAAACACATTATGCATATTCATGAAAGAAGGAAATGCAAGCATGTATGTAACTGACCCTATTCTGTCCAATATCGCAAATGGACCACAGAATATGGCTTCTAGCTTTGTACAACAACCTAACTCTAATGAGCTCTTTTTGGCATTTATTTTCAAAATCGCATGGTCTCCGACTTTAAGTTCTCTTGTTTTTCTATTCTTATTTGCATAACTTTTCTATCTATCTTGTGCTGCCTTCAAATTCTGCTTAATTTTAACCATCAGGTATTCCATATCTTTGAGCAATTCTAGCCCAAGGTACTATGTCTGTTGGGTTGTACCAACTCACTGGAGTATTGCATTTTCTACCATACAAAGATTCAAATGGGATCATCTTCAATTAAGCTTGATACCCATTATTATAGGAAAAATCAACCAAATGTAAGTAATATTTCCACTTAGATGGTTTATCCATCACATACATTCTCAACATGTCTTCAATTGCTTGGTTGACTCTCTTTTTCTACCCATCTGACTGTGGATGGTATGTTGTGCTAAAATTCAGATTTGTACCAAATCCTTTAAAAAATCATCTCCAAAAATTTGAAGTAAACTTTGTGTCTTTGTCTGAAACAATTTCCTTAAGTATCCCATGCAACCTAGCGATTTCCCTCATGTAAATTTCTGCAATATTAGTTGTTGTATGAGTAATTTTCATAGGAACAAAATGAGCATATTTTGTCAATTTATCAACCATTACCATTATTGAATCATGTTGCCTTTCTTTCCTAGGAAAATTAGTTATAAAATAAATGGTTACCACTTCCCATTTCTTCTTTGGAATTGACAATGGCTATAGCAAACTAGCTGGGTGTCTATGCTCATCCTTAACTCTTTGAAATTCCATACATCTGGCAATGTAATAAAAAATATATTTCTTCATTCCTATCCAAACGAATTGGCTTCTTACTATAGCAATTGTTTACTGGTAACTGAGATGTATGGCATATGGAACATTATGCATTTCCTTTAACACCAAATTCCTAAGTTCTCTGGAACTAGGAACATAAATTCTATTTTTATGCATAAGTAATCCATCTTCCTTAATCTCATACTCTTTAATCTTCTATTATACATTTTTTTCATGTAAACATTCTTTAACCTGTAGGTAATGTTGATCTCTAATAACAACATTTAAAATTATTCTCTTCAAATTTGATTGATGCATACTAATGGTTGTATCATGCATGACATGCACTCTTCTACTGAGTGCATCGACAAATTTATTTTATTTTCCCTTGATATGCTTGATGTCAAAGTCATAATTACTTAAAAATTTTAGCCATATTGTCTACTTGACATTCAAAGTTGGTTGTTCAAAAATATATTTCAGACCACTATGGTCTATCCTTAATTCAAATCTCTTTCCCATATGATAATGCCTCCACATATTCAATGCATGAACTATGGCAGCAAGTTCCAAATCATGCGTGGTATAATTCCTTTCATGTTCTTTAATTTTTCTAGACTCATAACCAATGAAATTCCCATTTTGAGTGAGGATTCCACCAAGTCCTTCCTTGCATGCATATGTACATACCACAAATTTCTCATTTGGATCAACAATCTTTAAAATAGGTGCACTTGTAAGTAATTCCTCTAAAAAATTAAAATTCTCTTCATACTCTGTTGTCCATTCAAACTTAATTCCCCTTTTTGCAAAGAAGTGATGGAATGAACAATCTTAGAGAACCCTACTATAAACCTCTTGTAGTATACAACTAATCCCATAAAAGATCTTATTTCTGAAATATTCCTGGGTGTTGGACATCTTCTAATGGCTTCAATCTTCTTTGGATCTATTGTTATACCTTCATATGAAATAATGTGTCCCAGGTAATGTATTTGTTCTTGGTAAAAATAACACTTACTAAGCTTGGAATAAAGTTGATGTTCCTCAACACTTGCAACAACAACCTCAAGTGATGTTCATGCTCTTCCTCAGAATTAGAATAAATAAGTATGTCATCCAAGAACACAATGACAAACTTATCTAGATAATTTTTGAATATGGTATTCATTAATCACATAAAGACAATTGGTGCATTGGTCAGTCCAAATGGAACCACCACAAATTCATAATATCCATACCTGGTTCTAACTATTGTCTTATTGATGTCTTCTTCCTTGATTCTTACCTGGTGGTATCATGATCTCAAGTCTATGTTTGAAAATATATTTTCTCCTCTTAGCTTATCAAAGAGGTCATCAATTCTGGCTAGAGGGTATTTGTTCTTTATCATGGATTTATTCAGCTGTATAAAGTCGATACACAACCTCAATGTTCCATATTTATTTTTGACAAAGAGTACTAGTGCTCCCCAAGGTGAAACACTTGGGTGTATGTACCCTTTCTTCAACAATTCTTCCAGCTGCATTTGTAATTTTTTAAATTATGGTGTACTCATTTTGTAAGGATATTTTGATACTGGGGAAGCTCCTGGTACTAAATCAATAGAGAACTATATTTCCCTCTTTGGCGACAATCCTAATATTTCTTGCAATACATCTTCAAAATCTTGTAATAATATAAAATATTCAAGGCTTGGCCCTTTTGTCTTTTCTGGCTCTTCCACATGAGCTTCATACAATTGACATCCTTTCCTAAAATATATCTTCAACTATAAGTCTTAAATATCCCTTATAGAAATGGGTCTTGGAATTCCTTTCATAGTGCTAGATTTTCCTTCTTCATCAAGACATGTAAAGGTCTTGTTATGACACTCTAGGACAACATGGTGTTTTTCCAACCAATCATTCCAATTAGGATATCATAAGATCCTAATGGGATGATATTCATATCAAAATTAGTATTCACTCCATTCTGATTTATTGGAAAACTCCTAACGACCTCATTGATCCTTCTTTTGATTCGAGTGGCTAGCTAAACCAAACTTAATTTATCAAGATCTCTTACTTTTCTCCAAATGTAATCTATCCTCTATTTTAGGATCATTGTAACAATGGCTTTTTCCTGAATCAATTAAAATAGAAACACGATGATTAATCATTTGACTTTCCACTTCGACCATATTGGATTGGTACTCTACTTGTTGATCCTCTATGGCTGCATATATTCTTCCCATGTCCTCTATTGTTGTATCCTCTTAGATGTTATGCATGGTATTCACTTTATCTCCTCTGTGAGGACAATCCTTGTATAGGTGATTTTCTTTACGCCCCCAACATTGGATTGGTGGTCTTCCTCTTTTTCCCAAGGAGTATTCCTTCTTGGATTCATTCTTAGTAGATTATTCTTTCTTATTTGTATTTGGAATATTTCTATTGAAAGGAGGTTTGAATCCATTCCTTCTCTGATCATATTTCTCCTTCTTCTCATCCTTCCAAGATTTCTACAAAGACTCTCTTCCCTTTCTTTGCTCATACAGGTACTTATCCTTCCTAATGGTCTCAATAAAATTCCTAGGCTCACCATACTGAATCTTTTCCTTATAAAAGGATAGTATGCCACTCAAAAACCTCGGTATCTTCATGTTTTCATCCTTTATAAACCCACATACTTCAACAATCCCAAGAACTTCTTTTCATATTCTGTCATGGTCATGCTTCCCAACCTAGGTTCAAAGAACTCTTGCATCTTCTTATCATAGAAATGTTATGAAAGGTACTCCTTATGAAAATATTGCTTGAACTAATTCCAAGTGATATTACTCTCATTAATATGCTCAACTTGTTTTAACTGATCCCACCACATAGCAGCTTTTCCATGCAAATTGTATGTGGAAATTATGGCTTCTGGGTTGGATGAGTATTTGTGCAACTGAAAGTACTTCCTGATTCCAAGCAACCAGACTTCAAAATCATCTTCCCTTTCTCTTTCACCATCAAATTATGGTGGATTAATATTCCTCAACTCTCCTTGCAAACTATCCAATTCATGTCTTCTTCTTTGGCACCTAATAGGAGACACTTGGACTACTGATGGAGTCTTCAGATGCATAAATTTTCCTTGCTAAGTAAGAATGTGAGTGATATCTGTGATTTTTTCTAGCACTTCTTGAATGACCAACTATTTTGTAGTTATCTCTTCTTTCATGATATCTTTCTTCTTCCTCCTGCTTTGAGTTTGATCCATTATTTGCTTGCATATGCAACTGATTTAGGATTTGCATCACTTGAGAATTTATTTGGTTTTATTCTCTCATAAACCTCTCATTTTCTACTTTGTAACTCTGCACTTCTATTCTCGTGCTTCTCACAATCTCTATTAATATTTCTTGCTCCCCTCTACTCTTGTTCCCATTTGATTATGTCTCTGTATTACCAACATTAATATTTTGACCTTTGGTTTCTTTATCATGAATGAAGGATCCCTCTACTTCATCCATGTTTGAAATATTCATTGTTATCTTTAAATGATATGTTTATATCCTCTAAATATGCAAAATGTGCAACTAACCATTTTGTTAGAATTATGCATATTATAAAATTTGTTAATTAATGCTATAGGTCCTTTTTCTACTCAATTCATGAAAAAATATGTCATCATTATCCAAATTATAATAATTCAAATTTAATCTCCTCTGAATCAACTTTCCAATGACTATACCCATGCCCCAACCCGATCTCTAACCTGAAATTTATGGCTTCCTAAAAAATCCGTTTTCACCCGTTTTATGGAATTTCTCCACTAGTGCAATTTTTATTGAAAGACCAAATTTTGTCAACTGCAGAATAAAATATGTCAGGAATTACTAGAGAAACTTTTGTATGAGATATAGATAATAATTATGACAAGGAATTTATATCAACTCTTATATTTTCAATCTGATACACGAGTAAAAAATTACAACAATCTAGAATCTACAACTTTGTCATTTTTCACACCTTTTTGCATACTAGAATTTTTAGTAAAACTGGTTATCTCACAACCTTTGCACTTCTGGAAAAATTTCACTAGACAAAGGTTGTTTTTTTATGAGCAAATAAAATGTCGAGTGAATAAAATTTTCTATTTTTGTGATCTAGGGTCACTTTTCCTCTGAAAATCTCAAAAATCCCCAAAAAGTGGCCTAGAATAGTGGATTTGGCCTATTTCAGTATCCCCATTCCAATCGCCTTAGGATTTATTCATTTAATTCATGGGTTATTTTCCATGTCTAATTTATGGACTCTCCCCAAGAGTTTCATCTTAATCTGGACCTCTTCGAATGATCTGGACCTAGATCTTTAAAAACCACTATTTTGAAATGTATGACAAATACAAACATAATTGGACAATGGCCCTCTTTGACACTTTTATAGATCTCCTCTTTGTAGACAAAACCCATAAGTTTCATCTCAATCCAAGTTGATTTTCTCTATTTATGGCTAAAATATAAAAATGGCTCCAAACTCCTTATGCGTATGCCTATGAATCATTAAGTAAAAATCCATATGCCTATGAATCATTAATGAGATCTCTATAATTCTTTACTACTTTGAATTCAAATATGCATAATACTCCCTCAAGTAAGACAACTCTACAATTCCCATGATATGTTTTTAAACTTTACAATTCTTTTGCAATCTTAGTTCCTTCTACTTGATTTGTTTACAAATGCTTACCACCAATTGTAATTGGACATCCTAATCTACTTAGTAGCAATATGTGATGTAGCATAAGTTGCAGTTATAACCATTTTCCTCATGGTGAAGGGACCTCACACTTAGGGTGATTAATCCAACCTTGGCCTAGATCATTGGCACTAGAGATTATTTTACAACCCTTCTCTAAAGTTAGTTACATAGTTTATCTGTTGATTCTTGAGTACATTTTTTTTTTCCTCAGAAAAAAACGTAACTTTTCATTAAGTATGAAAAAATTACATTTTATAGATGCCTTTCACGAATTTCAAAATTTCAAAATGACATTTGACGACAACTAGTATTAACAAAATTAGTTCTAATATCTAACAACTTCACTCTTCACCACCACTAAGGAGTTTGTTATTGGTGAAGATATTACATTTTAGTGATTATTCTAAAGAGTCATGATATTTCTATGTGGATTATCTCCAAATATATTATCTTATGTGAATGCCGATGATATATCCAACCCATCAACTTAAGAAAATAATAAAATGAGTAAAAGAAAGGAAGAGAATATTAACAGATAAAAAATATATTTCTTTTTCTATTCTGAGTTAGGATTAAATAGAAAATACAAAACAATCTAGGATGACCATGTTAATAAGATAAACAACTCTATAATAATATCACTAAATACTTCTATAAAATACTTAAAATGGTTGGCATTTAATGGATGACTATGCCAACCTCCTTCTCTAATGTTCTCTTGGACACATCAATTTGTCCATGTCTATGTAACACCTCTCCACAAGATGATGTGCAATACTAGTTACTCATTTAAATAAATAGGTTTTAAGATCTTTGTTTTTTTTTCCATAGAGAAAAATCTTTTTATATTCATAGAATATACTTGTCTCAATCTTACAAAAATGCCTTAGTAGGATTACGTTCGGGATGTTTCAAAAATATCCAAGGTTTGCATCCTCTTGTTGTTATTTATACTTACAAGACTGTATGTTCGATCTTTGATATCCCTGCATCATTTTCAAATCATATACATCAAATATTCACAACGAGAATTCCAACGCTTCTGTTTTAGTACCTTCAAAATAATCATAGTAACTGAAGGCCCCTCTTTGCAGTTGTAAATATTATTTTGAGAGTTTATCCGCTTTTACATTAAGTTCTCTTAGTATATGTTGAAAAAAGAACCATTCAAAGGACTGGAAATAAGTTCTAATATCTCTCAAGATATTCGCCAGTGTGATGTTTTGAATGGAGATTTTTCGTTTAGCACAATCAATCACTATATTAGAATATCCCATTACCTAAAGCTTCATGATATCCTTTTTCTTATCTTTCTCTGGAAGGGTCCACAAAGCTATGAGTTCGGATTTATTATTGGATCCTCCACCTGCAACATTCCTGATATAAATATAATAGTTCTAATTTAAGAATAACACAACTCCTACACTAATGGAAGGTGGGTGACCTTGTTTGGCACCGTCGAAGTAACCCAACGAAAAAAAATAATCCATAATAGGAAAGAAGGGAACCGTATGCTTTAGATTTTTTAGATCTTGTTTGGACTCCACTACTTGTGCCAGGGTTAGAGCTGTAATCAATTCTGGCGACATCCATTTGTCTTTAAAAATTGTTGAGTGTTGTGCCCACCATAAGTTTTCCACCAAAATTTAACGACCTGTCTTGAATCCAGAACTTATAGCATTCCTCCATATTAAGATTATTCCAATCCGTTCCTACTTTAAACTTTTATTTTAACATCGTGGTTACTTGACCTACATAAGGGAATGAGAAAAAAAGGTGAGAGGTTGTTTCAAAGTTTAATTTTCAAAGTACACAGGGATTTGGACCATGCCAATTCCTTTTTTCCAGATTATCCCATGTTATAAGTTTGTTGGTTAAGGCCAACGACATAATTATTTTACAACGAAGAGGAGCCTTATATTTCCATAAAACCTTACACCACCATTGTGGTTGGGTATTTTTTATTTCCACCTTCCATGCTCTATACCCATGCTTGGCTCTGAAGGATCCATCCTTTGGGTTACGATACCATCATAAAGTGTCCTCAATTTATGGGGAAAGAATGATGAATTTTTCACATAACCGAGAAACGTAGAAGTTCCATTCATCATGAAGGGTCACTAGGAGGTCTAAAGTTGTCACATCGTTCTAACTGACACACCCTTGAGGTTGAGGGAGACCAATGCAGACATCATGAAGATAATGAATGCTATTGATCCTTAAGAAAAGGAGGAGAGGGGGGGGAGAGTCTACGATTAATGATAGCACCAAACCAAGGATATTTTCCCACCCTCACGTTCTTCCCATACTCATACCAATGGGAATTCTTCGACTAGAGCGTTCCACACAATGGACCCTTTAGAGGATTTATCCGGTTACCTAAAAAACTCGATGACAGAAAGTTTTGGGAGGTATTTAGATCTCATCACTTTTTATCCATAGCACATTCCCTACTGATAGATGCCATATGTTCCTTCCATCCAAATCTCTGGCAAAGAGACGTAGATATTTGATTCCCCAACCTCCTAAATATTTGGGGGTTTCTAAGGAGGATCAATTCGCTAAATGAAACCCACTTGAATAATTATTTCCATCCCATAAGAAGCGACTGTTGATCCTTGCAATATTATCAAGGATACCTTTAGGAATTACTATGATCAAGTTTGAGTAGAATGGTATCCCTTCCAAGACATATTTAAGTAAGACTAGCTTGCCTCAGTAGGAAAGAGTTATAAAAAACCCAGAATCAATTCTCGATTACACCTTGCTAATAAGCGACGCCCAATTTGTCTTCTTGTACCTGCCAAGCTTAAGGTGAAATCCCAAGTATTTAACCCCTTCATCCAATGATTTATATTAAACAGGAAGGATACAGAGAAATGAAGTAACCTCATCCCTCGAGCATTAATTTGTTAGTAAATAGGACTTCTCTAATCCACATTCCTATAGCCTTACAATAAAGGTCTAGAGTTTTCTTGAGGGAAGAAACATCCCTTAAAGAGCCATATATATTGCACCAGATATCATTTATAAAAATAATATGTGAGACCATTTATGAAGTTGTCACTTTTAGACCTCTTAACAACCCTTCAGATATATACACTTTTATCAATTTGCTTAGGGTGTCCGCGATGATTAGGAAGAGAAAGGGGCATAAGGGAAACCTTCGCGTAGACCGCTGGAGGCTCTAAATAAACACGGAGGTGCTATGTTTATGAATACTGTAAAGGAATCACTATGTAATGATCCCAAACCAAATTTTTTGCTTGGAATCACTAACTACCACGGATTTGTTGATGTGCAGGTGTTTATTGAGTTATTAAGTGCATACAAGATTCATCCAACACATGAAGATCACAATACATTCAAGATATAGAAGCACAAGCAAAGATCTGACCTTTTTATTATGAGCAA
>ML819602.1:32540-79427 GCA_009831015.1 Picea engelmannii
GCAGATAGGCACAGGAAAAGAGAAGAGAACTCTCTTGAGTTCTGCCATTTGAAGGAAGAGTCCACTGAAGGATCTTCACTGGGTTACTGAATACCCAGAAAGGATCAACCATAAGTCTCTTGAGAAGAAGGATATCCAGGGAGGCATCCATTTCATTCTCCATCTAAAGGAGAAGAAGGACAAAAATCCCTCAAGGGGTCTGAGTGTTAGACGAAGCTCAGGAGGGACAACGTTTTCACATGCATTGGCAAAGCTCAAGGTCGTGGAGCTCGAAGAGAAGAAAAGAAGAAAAGGTCGAGGCCTTTGGAAGACTTGGAATTCTTCCAAGTGCAAAGAAGGAAGGCGCACAAGGAGTTCAGGTGAGAGCCCAACATCCATCATATCGGTAGGTAAAGAGATATGGACAGTTAAGGAGTTTACGTCCAGAAGGAGCTCAGGAGGATCCTACAACAGGAGGAGACCGACATCCGTCGGATCTCGTACAGAAATCTCGTCAGCCGTTGGATCGGGAGAAGATGTGCAGAGGTTAAGCGCAGGAGTAGGTGAGAAGAAGAAGTGATATGAGCCATTAGGTCTAGTGCAGAATCGCTGACAGCCGTCGGGTCTGCGGAAGTTGCACGGAGGTTAATTCCTCGTGGATAGGAGGAGAAATCCCGACGAGAGGAGTTATCATCGGGATATCGACCATCGGGGAATCAGAATTCTCGAGGTCATGAGAATCAAGACACCAACAACCATGAAATCCCGATGGAGGATCTGGTCCGTTCGTTGGTGGAGGACATGTGGTGGAGATCGAGCACCATCGACACTTTGGTGTATCGGGAAATCGACATTCTCGTGGTCGAGGGAGCCAGGACATCGAAAGTCCCAAAATCCTGACATAATCGGGGCCGTCCACCAGAGAAGGGATGCATGGAGAAGATCAGTGCCATTGGAAAAAAAAAAGTCCTGAAAGGGAGGACTCCATTGGAGCATCGGGAGTCGACAAATTGGGAACTCTGTGAGCAAGAGGTCAGGGAATCCGTAGAGAAAACCCCGATACAATCAGAGCCGTCCATCTGTGGGACAGGTGGCAATCATCGAGAGCCATCGACGTTTGGTCCCATCGAGAAATCGAGAATCTCGTGGATGTGGTGTTTAGGCACATCGAAATCGCGAACCGCGAAACCCCGATGAGTGGGGGCCAACTGTCATCCCAGCAGAGAAGGAGGACAGAGGTGTAGTGGAGGCCAGCTATCAGTGATTGGGAGGAAGTCGGGGATTGGCATATCGCGGGTCCTGTGAACAAAAACATTTCGACATCGTGAACCCTGAAACCCCGACAGGGATACGGTTCTGGTCATAGGGTAGCCGGTCTTGTGGACTAGAGAGCCTGGCCAGGAAGGGCTAAGGCCGGGGAAGGAGCACATCGGGGATCGAAGAATCGCGAGTCCTGAGGACTTGTGAATTGTGACATTGCAAGTGCAGAAACTCTGATAGGAGTAGCCGCAAGAGGAGGTAAGGCCACGGTCATGGAGGCAGTGGTCACATAGACCGGGAGCATAGCCAGGGGGGATAGCACGTGGAAGGGGCGCATCGACAAATCGACGTTCGAAGGTTTGAGAGGTAATAAGCTCTCAACAATGGGGATCGCGAAACCCTGAAGTCCGATAGAGGTTTTCCAGTGGGGAAAGAGGTCATGGCAAAGTGTAGAAGACCGTGAAGGGTGAAGAAGGACCTGTGGATCTGGGTCAGATTTCATCAGTGATTCCCGAGGGAATCCAAGGAGCCATTGAAGGCTCAGCAGAAGGGAGAAATTGAATCGATCCTGTGTGAGTAGGCGGGGTTGTGACTTCGCACCTGCACCAGGTGGTATCAGAGCAGGAAATTGATCTGTATATTGTAGGTGAGAGGAGACAGAGCACTGAATACTCTGTAAGGACTTGTTTTCAGGTAGGCAGCAGTCCATAGACAGTCAGGGAGACTCTAGGAGGATGAAGCTAGAACACTCAGGGATGCAGAGTGACAGCAGTAGGTTTGCTAGGAGAGAAGACAGAGACAACACCATGGTTACTGAAGACCATAGGCATGCTAGGAAGAAGAAGAGCAAGGCAGAAAAGCTTGTGGAATTTGATAAAGAAATGACTAGAGACCTCTATGAATTAAAAGTAGACATAGAGAAGCTCGAACTGCAGATGCGGCAGGATAGGAGGAGGAGACGGATGCATGAGTTGCCCATGGAGAAGGCAAAATCAAAATGGCCAGTCAAGCAGCTGATGGTCATGAGACAGTGCATGCTATTGAAAAAATGGTTGAGGTATGCTGAAAACCTCAAGGCCACAGAGGAAAAGATGATTTATCACTGTGAGCCAGAGACTGGAAGAGGTCTCGATGATGAAGAAGACGAATTGGGATCAGTTGAGGATATCAAGAGCTACCAGGAGGGTAGAGAGGAAATTCTATATTTCCAGGAGGGAAACAAGTTGAGATCAGCTGAGGATCTCACGGACTGTCAGGAGGACAACCAGGGAACTTCACATTGCCAGCAGGGAAATGAAAGGAGATCACTGCGGGATCTCGAAGACTGCCAGGAGGGCAGCGAAAGCATCTCGGATTTCCAGGTGGGCAGAGATGAGAATGCGAGACTATCTAAGGGTCTCATGGACTCGGAGGGAAGTTCAATTTAGTAAGGAGTGCTGATGAAGATGGGATCAGTTGATCTCATGGTCTGCCAGGGAAGCATCGGAAGCATCCCATATTGCCAGGTGGGCAGGGATGAACTGATGAGTCAGAATCATCCAGGGGAGATGACAAAGCAGGTGAACTCAAAGATAGATTTAGATTAGTAGGAGCAGCTGACAGAAGAGGAGGAAGATCAGGATGATCTCCTAATGATTGGGGGAATTGGAGTATTCCTACCATTTTCCCAGGAGGAGGCAAAAACTTGTGTTGCAGATGGTGCAACAGCAGAACAATCAGCTGAGACTGTCCAAGAAGAATTGGAGCAGGTGTTTGAGACTGCCCAAGCACAAGCAGAAGTGGATGAAAAGGAGAATGAGCGTTATGAGGAACGACTCGATGATTTCATCCAGGGAGCTGAAAGGGAAGAAGCTGTAGCACTGAAGCTGATAGCAAAAGTAGCAGACAGAGAGGATAACGAGCATTCCGAGGAATGGCTCAGCCCACTCGGCCATGAAGCTGAAGAGACTACAACGTGGGAGTTTGCAGCAGGAGCAGAAGAGGAAGAAGGAGCAGACAACAATTTCTTTGCTGATCTATGGCAGAAGATGGAAGCCCTGGAAGAAAGGGTGAAGGTGCAGAGTGTGCACATCCAACAGGTGAAGTTGGACACAGATGAAGAGGACATGGGAGATCATGATGATCTTCCCAATGGCCAAAAATCTTTGTAGCTGATGAGACTGCATGAACAGGGCCAGCCACTGGAGCAGCTGGATGAAGTGATCAGTGAGATCATGGAGATGATGTTGAAGTTAGCAGAGGCTGCCAGCAGGGAGAGGTTGAGCAGAAGAGCAGAAGCAGCAGCAACAGTGCAGCAGAAGCAACAGCAGCAGCAGAATGGAGCAGATGGAAAGCTCCAAAGACTGATTTGGGATCCAGGAGGATTTCCAACCTCTTAGAGGGGAAGCTCATGAGCAGGAGCTCATGATTTTGTAGCTGAGGAGTTTGATGCAGGAGCATCTCTCCATGTCATCCAGCTAGCCAGCCAGCCATGTCAGCGCACATGCATTCAAAGGCTGAAGAGAGGTGCAACTCATTTAAATTTGAAATGAATGTAAATTAAATGCTTAGGCTGGTGAGCCATGGAAGCCGTGCCTTTGAGCAGGCTTTAGGTAGGATCAGCTTAAATGCTAGATCGACTGAGATCTAGATCCAGATGCTGGACTAGACAACCATTGAATGTAATTTATTAGAGTAGGTAGATCTGGAGGGAAGCGCTCGAAGAGCCGCCTCAGGTAAAAGAGATTTTCATATCTCATCTTGAGTCAAGTGGTGGTAGATGGGTAGAGTTAAGGAGAGCCAGAGAGAGCTCAGGAACACCATTGTAAAAATACAGGCATTTTCCATTTTTAATATAAACAGAAGCAATTTTTCCTACATGTGTTCTGTCTTATATGCATGTTTGTGAGTGTTCATTATATGTTGTATTTGTGTGTTGTTATCATGCAATTACAGGAGTGTTTGATTTCAGGTTTGAGAGGTTCTTTGAGGCTTCATGCCATGAGGGTATGATAGAGTGCTGTAGACTCTGAACGCCAGTGCACAGAGGATGCACTTCTGAACTCTGCGGAGTCAAACAAAGACGTGCCAGGTGGGCACAAGAATTGATATCAAAAACACAGATGGAAGAGGACCTCAAGGTTGTTGAATACCTTGGAGGCAAGGCTATGTGGGAGAAGACACAAGTGCAGATAGAAACTCTTAGGAGTTCTGTAAGGCTCTGCCAAGTGGGCATTGAGCACAGGCACAAGGTGCAGTTGGAGGAAATCTGCTGTGAGTTCAGAATACAGAATCTCTGAGGAATTTTGTAGAGCTCTGCCAAGTGGGCATTGAGCGTATGCGCCGCGGTGCATTTGTGGAAGAACTCTATTAAGAGTTGAAGAAGGAAACAAAATCACTGAGGATTCTGGGAGGCTTTGCCAGGTGGGCATTGAGTAGGTGCAAGGAGTGCATAGGAGAAGTGACAGAACTATTGAACGTTCTGTGGAGAGGAAACTCCGCTAGGAGGGCATTGAGAAGGTGCGCAGATAGGCACAGGAAAAGAGAAGAGAACTCTCTTGAGTTCTGCCATTTGAAGGAAGATTCCACTGAAGGATCTTCACTGGGTTACTGAATACCCAGAAAGGCTCAGCCAGAAGTCACTTGAGAAGAAGGATATCCAGGGAGGCATCCATTTCATTCTCCATCTAAAGGAGAAGAAGGACAAAAATCCCTCAAGGGGTCCGAGTGTTAGACGAAGCTCAGGAGGGACAACATTTTCACACGCATTGGCAAAGCTCAAGGTCGTGGAGCTCGAAGAGAAGAAAAGAAGCAAAGGTCAAGGCCTTTGGAAGACTTGGAATTCTTCCAAGTGCAGAGAAGGAAGGCGCGCAAGGAGTTCAGGTGAGAGCCCAACAGCTGTCAGATCAGCAGGTAAAGAGATCTAGACCGTTAAGGAGTTTATGTCCAGAAGGAGCTCAGGAGGAGCCTACAGCAGGAGGAGACCGGCATCCGTCGGATCTCGTACAAAAATCCCATCAGCCGTTGGATCAGGAGAAGATGCGCAGAGGTTAAGCGCAGGAGTAGGTGAGAAGAAGAAGTGATCTGAGCCGTTAGGTCTGGTGCAGAATCACCGACAGCCGTCGGATATGTGAAAGTTGCACAGAGGTTAATTCCTCGTGGACAGGAGGAGAAATCCCGACGAGAGGAGTTATCATCGAGATATCGACCATCGGGGAATTAGAATTCTCGAGGTCGTGAGAATCGGGACACCAACAGCCGCAAAATCCCGATGGAGGATCTGGTCCATCCGTTGGTTGAGGACATGTGGCAGAGATCGAGTGCCATCAGCACTTTGGCATATCGGGAAATCGAGATTCTCGTGGTCGAGGGAGCCAGGACATTGAAAGTCCCGAAATCCTGACATAATCGGGGCCGTCCACCAGAGAAGGGACGCGTGGAGAAGATCAGTGCCATCGGAAAAAAAAAAAGTCCTGAAAGGGAGGACTCCATTGGAGCATCGGGAGTCAAAAAATCGAGAACTCTGTGAGCAAGAGGTGGGGGAATCCGTAGAGAAAACCCCGATACAATCAGAGTCGTCCATCTGTGGGACAAGTGGCAATCATCGAGAGCCATCGATGTTTGGTCCCATTGGGAAATCGGGAATCTCGTGGATGTGGTGTTTAGGCACATCGAAATCACGAACCGCAAAACCCCGATGAATGGGGGCTAGCTGTCATCCCAGCAGAGAAGGAGGACAGAGGTGTAGTGGAGGCCAGCTGTCAGCGATCGGGAGGAATTCGGGGATCGACATATTGTGGGTCCCGTGAACAAAAAAATTTCGACATCGTGAACCTCGAAATCCTGACGGGGATACAGTTGTGGTCATAGGGTAGCCAGTCGTGTGGACTAGAGAGCCTATCTAGGAAGGGCTAAGGCTGGGGAAGGAGCACATCAGGGATCGAAGAATCGCGAGTCCTGAGGACTTGTGAATTGTGACATTGCAAGTGCCGAAACTCCGATAGGAGTAGCCGCGAGAGGAGGTAAGGCCACGGTCACGAAGGCAGTGGTCACATAAACCGGGAACATAGCCAGGGGGGCTAGCACATGGAAGGAGCGCATCGACAAACCAACGTTCAAAGGTTTGAGAGGTAAGAATCTCTCAACAACGGGGATCGCGAAACCCCGAAGTCTGATAGAGGTTTTCCAGTGGGGAAAAAGGTCAAGGAAAAGTGTAGAAGACCGTGAAGGGTGAAGAAGGACCTATGGATCTGGGTCAGATTTCATCAGGGATTCCCGAGGGAATCCAAGGAGCCACTGAAGGCTCATCAGAAGAGAGAAATTGAATCGATCCTGTGTGAGCAGGCGGGGTCGCGACTTCACACCTGCATCAACTGGCAATACTGATCTAGGGACATCGGTCTTTGGACCCTCATATCCAAACTGTAGTACTCCTTGATACTTCTTGCTATTTGTTCCACAAATTATTCAACCTGTTCCTATTTCCCTTGCTCATCTATGAATGTGGTCATGTAAGGTCCGGGGTTAGCTCTACTACCTGAATTTTGGCCAAGTTGTTCTTCTATGAATGTAGGTATGTATCGCCTCTGATTGACCCTGCTACCCATCTGACCCTGTGCCATGTCTCCTTCCAGACTTCCTTTGGATCTGGGGCCTTTCTCCAGATTATACTTGATCTCCTCATGGGCTCCACCGGATCCACCAGCCTCCTTATTCCCATACGTATCAGGGTTCTTCCCTTGATGGGTCACTTGCATCAGAAGTTCATTTAGCTTGGATTGATTCTTGTTCATTGTTTGTAGGTTCTCTTCAACCCTCTTCAAAGTTTTAGAGAGTTTGACCTATCCCCTCCTGCTGGTTTCATGATACTTGCCCAAGTGTTGGACCAATATGCTTTCCGCGCGGTTGACGCATTGCTGGAACTTGTCAAGCTCGGCTGCTATGAGAGCCAAGCCTGGAGGCTCATAGTCATCCCTTGACCCTTCCATTTTGGCCTCTGTTTCACTGCTCGGTTTCTTCCTCTGACGCATAACAATTCCACTATACCTCTGCATGCACTGATCCCTCCACAGGTATGGAGGATCGAGGCTCTAATACCACTGTAATGATCCCAAGCCAAATTTTTTTCTTGGAATCACTAACTACCATGGATTTGTTGATGTGCAGGTGTTTATTGAGTTATTAAGTGCATACAAGATTCATCCAACACATGAATATCAAAATACATTCAAGATATAGAAGCACAAGCAAAGATCTGACATTTTTATTATGAGCAATGCAAGATCAATACAAAAGATAGCCGATTTGGCATAAACCTCAGATGGCCATACAAACAATAGATATGAGCTACTACAAAATGCTCCTGCCCATACAAAAGAAGCCTCAAAAGGCTGGATAAGTAATTAAGACCAGTACCAAGCAGATTTGAATGCCAAACCCTCCAGCTGAAGAGTGCCATGCTCCAAGTGAAGACTGAAGCACTCAATAATTTGGCCCTGATGGAAGAATACTTCAAATGAGTCCAAAATCGGTCAGATAATAGATCAAGGTAGTGGGAACTTCCTCCCAAATTTTCAATCCAAACGTCCAAGGCCAACCTCTCCAACTGTTGAATCTTATAAGGGAGTTGCGCCCTCTTGAATAGCTAAAACCTTAGGCAACTTGTCCCTGAAGAAATACACCTCCAAATGACGTGAAACTCTCCAATAATATAGATTGGTGTATGAGAATCCCGTGGGAGAAGTTTCAGACTCAGATCTCAAGAAAATCTCTCTAGATCTGAGAAATATAGAAAAGTGGGACGTCCTCCTATCCTCCAAATCGTCCCAAGATGATGCTGAAGATTGAGTGGTGATAAATCCTCAAGAAAACCCTCAGAATGATGATGGAGCACTTGCAAATAAAACCCAACTTATGAAATTCCCAATGCTCCTCCTGATTGGCTAGATTGAACCCTCCTTAATGGTATGGTGCACCCTTGCTGGAAACTCCCCAATAGTATGGCCCTGCTATCTTCTGAAGCTCTAGAAGGAGATATGTTGAGAGTAGAATGGTGTGGAGGAATCTTTCATCCTTGAGACCAAGCTGTGGAACAAGGTGAGTGGATATTTCACCACTGAGTTGCTCACAAGGGGTTGTACAACAAAACCCCCAAACTGAATGCTCAAGAGCAATAACAAGCAATATACCAAAATCAGAATGACTAATAGGTGCACCCCAACCTCTTATTTATACTTTTCCTTCTAATTCTCTGTTGAGTTAGGTTAACTTCCAGGGTTAATCTTCTGTTCTTTTGTTGAGTTATCTTTTACTCCTTTATCCCTTTCCTTTCTTAAGTCAACTTAAAAATACAACTTTAGCCTCATTGAATTCCCCTTTCAGTGTCAGACTATGACCTAGTGGGGGTGCCCAGGCCACTGAGTCTCCTCATCACCTCTCTAAGAGGTGGGGGACATTACACACTATTAAGGAATCCCATTATCCAATTTATCATTTTGAGGTTCATGCCCATTTGCATGAGAACTAACCGGAGGAGGGTCCAGTTAACACGATCATAAGCTTTTGATAGGTCCAATTTTAGGAAGGTTGCTTTGAGTTTGTTTTTCTTCACTAAGTGTAGATATTCCTGAGCTAAGGCCACTGCATCATGTATTTGTCTATTTTGGAGAAAGAAAAAATATTCATCACCTATTACTTTTCTTAGGGTTGGCCTTAGTCTACAGGAAATTATTTTTGAGATTAGCTTTTAAATAACATTGCAGCACAAGATAGGGCGATAATCCTCAAACGAGGTGACATCCTTATTTTTTGGAATGAGACATAAGAAGGTAGATTTTAGCAGGCCAAATATCCTTCCTTCATTTTGGGACTCTTTAATCATGAGGAGTAAGTCTTGTTTTATGAGGTCAAAGAAAATTTGAAAAACTCCACGAGAAACTCGTCTAGACCTGGGATTTTTTTGCTCTGCATAGAGAAAATGGTTGTTCTCACCTCTTCTGCCGAAACTTCTTCAATTAGGGATAGGTTCATTTCTTCAGAGAAAATGGGATGGAACTTGTCCACTACTTCTAGGATTTCTTGGATAGGGCATCCTTCAGGAGCCGAGAAGAGGGATTCAAAGAAATGAGCTCCCGCCTCTAACTTTTCCTAAAAGGAATTGACCCCAATTCCTTCTTCATTCTTGAATTCCCAGATGGTATTGAGGTTATGTCTTTGGTTGGGAAAATTTTGGAAGAATTTAGTGTTGTTATCCCCAGATTTTATCTAGAGTGATCGTCTTTTAAGTCTCCATTCCTCTTCTTCTTGTTTTAACCACTAATTGCATTTTTCTTCCAGTCTCCTTAACTCCTCCAGAAGAGTCGAGCTAAGGGTTTCCTTATCCAATCTTGAACCAATTCTTGATATTACTTTTTCAATTTCTGTAATCTCCTTTTTCTTTTTATCTTTCCAATTAGAGATCCATTTCTTTATTGCAGATTTATTATTCTTCAGGTTTTTATTTAATTAAATCATTATAGGTTCATCACTATCAGATCAAAGATTCTTCCAAGTTAAAGTAACAATATTTTGGAAGTCGGGGTCGTCAAACCACACATGATTGATTTTTAAAGGCATGGGGGGAGAGGCAAAGATGGAGCTTCATCTCAAAGAGATTGGGCCATGGTCTAAAATCCCCCCTTCTTCCACTTTAGATATGAATATTAAACCCTTCTCCAAAAAAATTTATGATACAAGAAATATATCAATGCATTTCGCGACTTTGTCTCTTCATGTTCTAAAATTTCTCCATGTTGGGGTGAGGGTCACTAGTTCCATATCCAATAGATTAACCAATTCAAGAAAAGATAGGAAAAATATTCATTGATGATCTTCTTTTGGAGAGGGACCCCAAACTTCTCTAAGAGAGAGAGTGAAATTCAAATCCCCTCCAATGAATGAGAGGGGGTCATTAAAAATTCCTTCACTTTTCAAATCTTCCCAAAAGGGAATTCTTTTAGAGTAAGGGCCACAAATATTTATAACAGAAAAGGTGAAGTTGTGATATTTATGCTTTAAATTCACAGAAATGGTGGAACTTGTAGATGACGAAGAAAGGGATTTAAAATTCGGGCTCCATCTCATCAGCAACCTGTTGAGCACTCAACACACAGTAAAAATCCTATGTCATTTTTTCACTTTTGGGGCACCACTTAATCTTTGCACTGTCTAAATTCGATTTTTCTTTGAGAAATGTTTTGTCTTTGCTTGTTCTCTTAAATCCCATTAAGATTTTCAGGTTTGTCTAACTTTATGAAACCCCATGAATTAAAGAGGCTTAACACTTAAATAAGGAATCAACAGCCAAAACACTTCACCTGACGCACTCAATATTCAATGTCGAAAGGAATTAAGAAGTGAAAAAGAATCACTCGAAAAACCTCAGTTACCGAGCGCCGATCTTCACTGGTATCGAAGAAAGGAAGTTTTGTTTCACGACAAGTATCACATACGGACATTGTCGATAGTCGATCCCCTTTGGCATCATTAAAAGGGGAATGGAGTAGATGCTAAAGAAGAAATAAATGATATCGCCGATAGTTGATACCCAACGTGCTTGTCAGAATTGGAGAAGACCGAATCGCAAAGAACATTCTGACCACGCTAAAGAGTTTTCTTTGATCATTGATTCTCAAAGCATTTCGGCATTGGGATTTTTTGAGGAAGCTAATCTGAAGAAAAAATCATGATAGGTTCATCCCCAATCACCGACCCCCGATACCTATTTGGCATCGGCGAGCCCAGGTTTATTTTAGAACACACAACTTGAAGAAAGTCTTGAATCCGAGTAATACACATGGATTAATCCATATGTCTTCAATGCCACATGTCTTTGCCTGACTGGAGAGCCATATGGTCTAGTTTTACCCATAGTCATTCTTGGTTTCCTACATCCAAGTCATACCGTCGAGTCAGTTTTTCCACATCATCATTGTATGATGAAATCAATTGACGTCAAATGTTTTTTTCAGAAGGATATCAATGAAAACGTTCATGGCGCATCCCCATTCCTCGATCCATCCACTAAAAAAGGGACATGATGGGACGTTTTAGTGTTAGATACGTTTAGATTTGGAGCATTTAAGGGACTAATTAATTCCAAATCCTACATTAGTTGTTTCTTTGTGTGCGTATCGAAATGGTTGTTTGAAATTACTGATAGACCACATCACCCTTCGCACCTCTGTCATCAACCCATGATGAATTCAAGTTGCAGAGACTCGACCACAAATTTGTTTGGATTCCACTCATCACCCAAATTAAATGGTTGATACGACACGGTAGATTCTTCCTCAGTTTAAATTCTCTTGATCCATTGTAAATGAAACCATTCTATGCATAAAGGAGTTTCAGAGCATCCAGAGAAGCGAAACGAGCAATTCAAAAGATGCAGAGATCTCGTGAGTATCAAATAACCAGGTTTATCAAGATTTGCAGGTATGTACCAGTCTGTGGATTTTTCATGCTTACACTTCATAGATATATCGTATCCAATGTTTCTCTGTATGCGGTCTCTAAAAGATTTATTTCGATTGCAGGAACAATGCCTCTAAGAAAGCCGACCACTAGGCGATCGTCGAAGCTAAAAGAACCAAAGGTAGGAGAAGGATCTTCTCTAAGGGATGCAAAACAATTAGAATTTTCTCCAAGGTCGGAACCATTCATTAAGACATGTACAAAGAAGGTGTTCACTCAACCTTCGGCCTTTGGAGACACAGAGGAAATCACAAGGACCAAGGCGGTACTCCCACATTGGGGAGAACTCTTCAAGAAGATCAGCTGGGAAGAATTCCTGGAATATATCCCTCCCAGTGACCCAGATATGAGAAAGCTTGACGATGAAGTTTTTTCAAATATCCGAAGATCGTACCTGCACATGGTAGCAAGAAGAACTCTGGTGTTCCCATACATATAAATCCTGAAGTGTCTCATTGACTACACAGACACAAAAATTTTTCTGATTAACGACGACAATGGCCGGTGCGTCGGAGTGTTCCTTACGGTGGAGGTCCAGAAATATTACAAACTTTGAGACCCCGAGGAGCAGCTGAATACAAATTTCGTTGTGAAATTCTATGAGTGCCATGACACCAGGTGGCTGATGGCCTCATGGTGGAGAGAAGATAAGAAGTATACCAACCAGAGCACTGGCTAGTACCAGACAACTAACTTAAGGGAGTCGTACATCTACCTTATGGCTCTAATATTCCGATTGTATGGGGAAAAGGACTGCATCATATTTTTTGAGGCATGGATGCCTCTAGCTTACAAAGTGGTCATTTCCAAGAGAGGTTTCAATTGGGGATCCATCATTTCCAAACAGTTGAGTATATGCATACAACAAGCTCAGATGCCAAAAGAAGGAGAGACACCAACCTTCTACATGGCTTCATACTTACTGGATGTCATGTGTGGAAGAAACATCTTTGCCAGCATGAACCTAAGCTGGCACATTGCAGAACTCCCGGTCCACATATAATTCATCGTTTTATGGGAGAACAGGTAAAAAAAATCCTACTCCCTCATCTGCGATGAATTCATCCCACGCATTTATTTTATTCTTTTCAAGAAAGAATTCCTGACACTATCGACTGCGGCCAAAAAGATGATATCAAAGGCCGATCACTGGTATCTGGACAAGCGCGATACCTACATTAGGGTTTTCGGGGCCACCAGAGAACCTCATCTCCTGCCAACACATGTTATTGACCGGCTAGTAGTGGGAGAGATATGCTACCAGACCATCCTGCAAGGCTACAACTCCACCCTGATAAAGGATAAAAAATGAGCATTTATACCCTATGGATTCCATGTAGGCTTCTACCTGGTGAAGGACACCACTCAAGCTAGGAAAGAGGGGCTGAGCCAATTGGATTTCAAATTCCAGATTGGCTAATTCTGCAAGCATGACCCCAAGGGTCTGGTCTTGAAACATGCCTCTCAAGTGTCATCATGTTGGCCATATGCCCATGAAAAATTCGAAGATGAGGCATTCACATAAAATTCCTAGGACTGGTACGAAGTGGTGGCAAGGATGGCCGACCCCAAAATGACCAGGTTCAAATCCATGAGCGTGTATGAACATGCGACGATCATAGAACAATCGTCTCAAGGGGCCCTCAGGGCCAGAGAAGAAACGATAGAGACAGAAGCATCAGAATCCCCCCTGGTATCCCCAGTGCAAGATAAAGGGTTCCCCATGAGTAAGGGCATGTGGCAGAGGGGGTTTCTCATGTTAGAATAGGTGAAGTGAGTAATTGATCAGTTGCAATATGACCCAGACCTCTCAGGAATGATAGGATCCCCTGTCGATAACCCAGACAGAATCCAGGCGGGCCCAAGCGACCCTAAATTCATATAAAATGATGAAATTACTGGGTTAGACGGCCTTGAATTCACAAAACCACCATCCAGATCACCAATAGGTGTTTTGACTCAGCCAGAGACAGTAGAAATATCAGGGAGACCAAGTGCACTAAACCCCCTAAAAAAATTGATAAAAATCTGTGATGATGATGAGAGCCTGGAGGTATCCCTTGTGACCCCTGTACATATAGAAGAGGAAAAGCAGTCAGAGAAGACATCTTCTCTAGTTCCCAATGCTCAAATTCAAGGGCTTCCATAGAATGAACAAGAATTTGAGAATGTATTAGGCATTGAGCTGCCCAATCCACCGAAGAACCAAGCGGATAGTCTGAAGGATGAGCCAGGGTCGGGTGAACAAAAGGAAGAAGCTCAACAATAGGAAATCGATGTCTCAATGACTGAGGGTCATGTAAGTACTGAGTCTACCCATGATGCCTCAATTTCAATCGGTACTCAACTCCCCGATGAACGACAAAGAGAAGTCGGTCCTTCAGAACACAGGGAGGAAGTTCAAGAACTCAGTCTTGAACAAGTATATACCATCGGGAGTCTGGGGAATACACTTACTTGGGGAGATCAACAAATCCCCGAACCCGTGGATGAAGTAGCTAACATATATTCCATCGCTTATGACCAAAAAAGGAAATCTATCGTCCAGAGAACCACCAAGAAGAGGAGGATCAGTTTAGATGGCTCCATCCTCATCACTACGGAGGAAAATATGATCAAAACAGAGCATGCTAAGACATTCGAACTGATCGATGCAGGAATGGTAATCACAGATGCCACCCTGGACAGAGATAAAAGAGATGAAGAGGATCTAGTTGCTTCCCTGAATGAATTGGAATATTTGCGCCACTTGGTGAAATACTATCAGGACACCACACAAGCCACAATGTTCCTAAGGAGATAATTCCAGGAGGACTACAACAAATTTACAGATGAGCGAGACCTATTTACTGCAAGGATAACTGAGATTTAGGAAGACACCCTCATGGCACTTGAGACATGCAAGGATATGGAGAGGTGGTACGAGAAAGCACAACAAGCTGTAGAGAGGGTCGACTATATCAGTGCAGTCCAACAGGGCCGAGATACAGAATAGAACAACATTCAGGTGTTAAAAGAGAGCATCTTTGATCGCATAAATAAATTGGTCGAGTATTAGGAAAACATGGCTCGAGGACCTCATCGGGAAATCCAATAAAAATGGGCTATGTGCGAGAAAATATGGATCAATATCAACCAGGTAATGAAGGGCATCGACCTCCTTGAGTTTGACACACCCGACGACTTTGTCGACTTGCACGGCATAGTCAAGACTCACGCCGAACAAGACTCATCATGGGCCGAGGAAATAGCTAAGGTGACAGATATGGCGCCAGGTCAGGTGCGACAGTTCATGGATCACCCAATCAAAGCTCAGGCTATATTGCAATAGTCAAGTGCTAGAATAATCAAGTATCAAGCACAAGCACTTGAGATAATACAGATTCACTCGATCCCAATGGAGCAACATAGATTCCCATATGCCAACACATGCAAGGATCTATTCATCAAGTGGTAGGAGTATGAGAAGAGTCACCCACTTAAGTGATATCCTGAGATGACTCTTAAAAAAAATGATAGAAGAGAGCACCATGTGGTGAGTTTTGTTTCACTTATATGCACTTTAATAGTTATTTCTAGTTAATTTTATGTTATAAATAAGAGCATCGACCATTTGGTTAGAGGTCGATGGTTGATGCAAAGATCCTCATTTTTTGTTTTGTTAAGAACTATTTCAGAGATTCCTTTAATTGAGAAGTCCTTTTGGGACCAGAGACAAGTTTTTTTTTTTTCATCAAATGCATGTATGATTGGATGTGGAAAAGAATTATTTCTTATTTTGTCTCATGAATGGATGTGGTAACGAGCAAGAGCTACTAAATCTATTGATAAGTTATCTGATTAAATGTTTTATAGTTGTTTTCTTTAATGATGAAGATAAATCCTTGTGTTATTATGTGATTGATGATTAGAGTTGAGTGAATTATTTTACTTGTCATCATTTATCGCATGCATTTTTTCTTCTGATAAATTGTATCTCAATTCAATAATCCGAATACCCAAATGGTTAACGTATTAGTACTAAGCTTGTGGTAGACGATTATTATCTGCATGCTAGAGTGAAAGGGTTATCCCAAGCTCAACCTCTTCTCCAATAGTTAAGTTTGTTCCCTTTTTGTCACTTAGTTGGTTTACACTGGCATTATCTTATATCAGTCCCACCTAAGAGAAAATAAAAAAAGAGAACGTTTGAATCGAAGGAGGAAACCTTCACAAGAAAATGTAAAGCCCATTGATTATTTTGGTCAGATCGCAAGCTCTAGAGAATCATTCCACTATTAAATGTTACAGAGTCTAATTGGGCCTCGGTGGCGGGTTTGGTTCATGTTGTTGAGTTAAAGGGATTTAGGACCCCCCAACAGAATTTCCGCTAGAAAGAGGGCCTGAAGAATGAATGGATGACACTATTTTTTACAAAATATTTGAGACATCCTATAGATTCAAAAACAACCCACATGCATGACTAGTCATTCCTAAGACAACCCACACACACTGAGTACTCCCGAAATGAATAACTCACCCCATCACGAGGAAGAACACATGTTCCATGATATACCTTATGCTCTTCCTCACCAGGAATTAAAGCAATTTAGAAGAATCACAAGATCATACGCCCAACAGATCGGTGCGCTGCCCTTAGCTCCGCTACTTCCTCGAAGAAAACAAGTAAGCAGACCAGTGATCGATACCCCCGGCTAGGTTTTTCTGCACACAGTAGAAGACCTGATAGATTTATCTCTCACCGAAATCGAACATCCTCTTAATCTAATCCCTGAAACGCGAGCCGACAAATTTTCTGAGCCGGACAATTTTTCGGAAGAAGAAGGGTTTAATTCATAATGCTCAGTTTCAGGATCTGAAGATGTGGAAGATAAGAATGACCATGATGAAGAGAGGGGAAACCCACCGCAAAAAAATCAACCTTGGTTGGGTAGAGATTCTTTGGCCATCCCTAGACAAGTACATAACCTTCCCCGACATTCGGAGAAGTTACTCCCTAAATTTGACCCCGAAACCTCAGGATTTCCTGAAGACCATATCAAAAAATTCATACTAGCTATCAGATTGATTTATGTCCAACATGAAGACATAGTATACAGGATTTTCCCCTATACCTTTGAGAACTCAGCCTCCACATGGTATTTTAACTTACCTAAAGGATCCATAACTAGTTGGATGAAATTTCAAAAGGATTTTTTGGATAAATTTGCCGAAGAAACCACTACAGGAGCTTTGATGGCTGAATTGTTCGACGCCACCATGATTTCAAAGGAAAGGTTAAATATTTCAATCAAAGATTCACAACTATCTTAAACAAATTTCAACCCGAAGCTAAACCTACTCAATAGTTTAAAATTGAAGTATATGCTAATGCTCTCCAAGCTTCTATTTCCATATTTGTGAAGAGGGATGCCAAACCAAACTTACCTGAAAATTTCAAAGAAGCCAAAATGATAGAGTTCCAAATGAAAGGATGAAAAGAAGGCTAGTTCTCATTAGTTAAGAAAGAATTTCAACCTCCTCCCAGGAGAGGACTCCTATTGACTAGACCCCCAGGGAATCAAACAGAACAAGCTCCTGAAAAGGGAAGTGGGGACATAGAGGACCTACAATGCATGGTCAAGAAGTTGTCAAATGAAATCATAGACATGAAGAGAAGTGTAGGGGAGGGAAACCAAGGCCAAAATCCCTATAAACCCTTTTTCAAAAGGAATCCACCATTCAAATCAATTTAACCTCCCCCAACGAACTTAAACATCGATTTGGGAAGTGTAGCATCTGACTCTTTCTATACTTATCATCAAGAGAATCACTCTAAAAAATACTACCCTCAATGGGTGCATGCCATGAATTTGATGGCCAACAGGTTTCTAGATGAAGTCTCCCTAACTGAACAATCAAGCGGCTCGGTTATGAATATTTTTGATCAGGAAGAAGTTGCTCCACTAAAAGAAACATCCATGTTGATATGGGACCCTGATCTACCAATTCCTTCCACTTACTAATTTGAGGTTCAGGAACCACCTGCAGAAGTCTTAGTTGTGCAAACACGAAGTAGGGGTCAACCTGTCTCAAACAACCTTACTACGACCCCAAATTTTGGAGGAAAAACAACTCCTGATCAATCGAAAGCACCTTTTTCTCCCCGAAGAAACCCTATAAACATCCATACACGAGAATCATCCAAGCTAGATTACAACATAATATAATATTTGAAGAAGTTGAAGGTAAATATATCGGTCATGGACATGTGTATAATCCCTCAGCAAAAAGACTTCCTACTACAAGCATTGAAATCAGTAGAAAATCCTACAACAAACATTGAACAAGGAAGAAATCTAACTCCGACAGATATAGGGAATAAACCAATTGTGAACGCCTGCTCTGAAGATAAGAAGGGAAAACCTTGTGTCCCACCGTCCCTTTTAACGTTTTAAGTCTTCAATAGAAACCTCCATAAATGTTTGGTCGATTCAAGAGAATCTTCTAATGTTATTCCACTGTTTATTTGCAAAACATTAAGCACAATCCCTCTCAAAAGTGATAAACACATGATACAAATAGACAGAACCCAAGTGAAGGTCATGGGAGAAATCAAATATGTAATGATTAGAATAGCGACACACCCTAAATTTGTGCAAGTAATTGACACCATTGTAGTAGATATCCAAGAAGCTTATGGATTGCTATTAAGTCGAGATTGGTCTGAGAAGTTAAACGTATACTTAAGTATAGACTGGGATCACCTTTGGTTGCCATTAAAAGGACACAAAAAATTGATCAGGATCGATAGGGAAAGATATATAAAACATATTGTCACTGACTTAGAAACCCTAAATGAACACTCATCGACATATTTCCCTGTGTTAGGAAATTATTTCTATGATTCCGACTTCGAAAATTCCCCCCCTCTCTCATCTGATGTCCTCCTTACTCAAAACTCCAAAAAAAAATTTCAAGAGGAATTTCTGACGGTGACAGAGGAAACCCTCTTCTTCCAAGAACCATTGTTAGAAATCACAGAACAAACAGGAGAAAAAGAGGAAAGTGTCAGGAAAGAGGAAGCTGATAGATGTTTCCCACAAGTTTGTAATTTATACTTTGATGGCTCTAAATCGCAAGAAGGGTCTGGGGAAGGGTGCATCCTCATTAATCAAAAAGGTAAATGACATTTTATATGTTGTAGACTTGAGTTTGAATGCACAAACAATACTGACAAATACAAAGATCTAGTACAAGGGCTAACGAAATCCATGGACTTGAACATTAAAGAAGTGAAGGTTTTTGGGGATTCTGAAATCATCGTTAGACAAGTAAGGAATACTATACATTGCAATTATCCACACCTGAAGAATTACCAACAGGAAGTGCACAAGCTAATAGAGCATTTTCAATCTTTCAACATTACTACGATTCCCAGAGCAAAGAACATTGTTGTTGATTCTCTGGCCACCACAGCTTCAAGGCTGTCACCTCTAGAAGATTATGAAGCCTCCCGGTTCACTGTAGAATTTCTATACACACCATCAGTGCCCAACAATATTTCTAATTGGAAGGTATTTGAAGGAGATGAACAGATTATAAAATTTCTGACCAATGAGGATAACTTTAAAGACTTTGCCATTGATGATGAAATATTCCAGGAACAATCAACAGGGGCCAATCCTCAGACAGATCAATCGTCTGACAAATCAAAGTATCACACGATACCGAAGGGAATAGCCAATTTATAAAACCTTTTTGATATAAGGGAAAGATTTAAAGGATCAAAGAACGGAAATACTGGGAGTTCCTGTCCCATGCATGAAACTATAAATCTTGGAACCCCAGAAAACCCAAAAAACGTCAACCTCGGCAAGACAATATCTAAAGAGGAAAGGAAGGCTTATCTCAAACTTTTTAGACAATGTCAAGATGTTTTTGATTGGTCCTACCAACATATTAAGACTTATGATACCCGTATCATACAACACACTATCCCATTAAAACCTGAACTGAAACCCTTCCAACATAAGCTCTGGAAGTATCACCCTTTGCTAGAACCTCTCATGTGTCAGGAGTTGAAGAAAATTTTAGATGCCAAAATTATCTTCCATGTTAGACATTCCGTGTGGGTAGAAAATTTGGTTCTTGTGAGGAAACATTTTGGGGAGATCCGCCTATGCATAGATTTTAGAAACCTCAATAGAGCTTAAGAAAAGGACAAATACCCAATCCCATCGATATAGCAACTCTTGCAGACCGTGTCTGGCTCTGATATTTTCTCCTTACTGGACGGTTTCTCAGGTTACAACCAAGTTCTAGTTTCAGAAGAAGACCGCTTGAAAAATACCTTCCGAACCAAGTGGGGAACCTTCTCTTACAAATGCATGTTGTTTGGGTTAATAAATGTAGGAGTGAACTTCCAAAGGGCCATGGATGTAGCATTTTGGTGACTAATCAACAAGTGTGTAGTAGTCTACTTGGACGACGTGACTGTGTATTCAAAGAGCAGAGACGAGAATATCCAACACTTATCCCAGATTTTCAAAAGGTGTAGGAAATACAGTATATCTTTAAACCCTAAGAAAACCATCTTCGGTGTAGAGGAAGGAAAGCTATTGAGTCACATTATATCGCAAGTGAGAAATCACATAGATCCAAAAAGGATTAAGGCTATAGCTTAGCTTCCATTACCTCACAACAAAAAGGATATGCAATCGTTCTTCGAGAAAACCAATTTTGTGAGGAAATTCACCCCCAATTTTGCAGAAACTATCAAACCCTTACAAAAAATGATTCGTAAAGATGTTGAATTTAAGTGGGATGATGAATGAAAGAAGGCTTTCAGAAATATTAAGACTGCAATATCTCAAGCCCCAGTTCTGTGCAGTCCTGATTTCAACAAATATTTATTCCTCTATACTTTCGCCTTCGACCAATCGTTAGCCGCAATGTCAACTCAGAAGGATGATGATAACAATGAGGCCTCAGTGTCATTCATGAGCACTAATATCCAGGGGGGTGAACTAAATTACCCTGCTATAGATAAGCATGCTTATGCAGTATATAAGGCAGTAAAACACTTCATATATTACATCGTCAAGAACCATACCAAAGTAATTGTGCCTCACCCTGTAGTCCGATCCCTATTTACTCAACATGATATGGGGGAAAGAAGAAGAAACTGGATGGAAGTAGTCCAAGAATTTGATCTAGATATAAAACCTACTAAACTAGTTAAAGGACAAGGGTTATGAAAACTGGCAGTTGAATCACAGGACCAAGTAAATGACAACCCAAGATGGGAGAATGAATTGGCATTATGGTGTGGTGAAGCTTCATAGTCTCCCCAGGACAAGAGTATTGGTATGCGAATCTGACTTATCTCCTGTATCATGGGACTTTCCCAGAGAACCTAAACCCTAGGGAAAGGAGAGATCTTAGGTTAAAATATGCACAATATTGCCTCATAAATTCGGTGCTCTTCCGTATTAATTATGACAGGGTACTTTTAATATGTTTCGAACATGAAGATGAGGACAAGGTTCTGAAGGAGCTCCATGATGGCCGTGTAGGTGGACATTTTGCAGGAAACACCACTGCTCATAAAATACTGAGAGTTGGATATTGTTGGCCTACTGTGTTCAAGGATGCCTACACATACACTAGGAACTGTAAGATGTGTCAAATAAGCATGGGGAGGGAAAAGAGAGCAGATGTCCCACTTCAACCGATGGCTATTTCTAGGCCTTTCGAGCAATGGGGGTTACATATCATAGGAGAGATAACATGGAATTCCTCAAAAAATCATAGGTATATATTAACCACCATAGATTATTTCACAAAATGGGCAAAGACCATCCCTATGACTCATGTAAATGAAAAGTTGGTGATCCAATTCATAGAACAATAGATGATCACTAGGTTCAGTGTGCCTTCTGTCCTTGTTTTTGATAATGCAACTTACTTTTCCTCCACCTTATTAACATAGTTTTCCCTAGACAAAGGAATCATAATTAGATACTTTGAAAACTATTACCCACAAGGAAACAGAGCGGCAAAATCAACTAATAAGAACCTAGTGAGAATATTAAAGAAAACAGTTGCAGACAACCAGAGGAATTGGGATAATTCACTTCCTAATAATTTATGGGCCGATAGAGTCACACCCAAGGAAGCTATAGGTAATTCCCCATACTTTCTGGTATATGAACATGAAGCCATTCTCTCAAACAAGCTTTATCTTCCATCTCTTCAACTTGCTCAGGATTCCAGGGGACAACCTTCATCAATCATGCAACAAAGAATTGAGACCGTGCTCATGCTAGAAGAAGAAAGGGAGAAAGATAAATCAAATTTAATATCTCACCAACAAAGAGTTAAAAAGTGGTTTGATAAGCATAAGGCTAAAGAGAATAATTATGAGGTAGGAGACTTAGTACTAAAGTGGGACAGAGAAAATGAGCATAAAGGAAAGCATTCTAAGTTTCAAAATCTATGGCTCRGACCTTTCCAGGTGGCCGAGAAGATTGGGTTAGGCACGTATCGACTACAGAATTTGAGGGGGGAACCTAATGCCCTCCCGGTAAATGGCCAATCCCTAAAAAAATATTTTCATATATATATATATATCTTCTATGTTTATTTTAGATGCGTCGATGTATCTATTGCATTTATACATTTTTTCTTTTGTTTTATCTTTTGCGATTGTGCTTCTGATMTTTCAAAATATTTTGTTTAGCAAGACAATGGTGGACCTCAAATCATGAGACATAGTGAACTATGTTCCTAACTCATCGCTCACATACAAACACAAGAAATGATAAGGAACTTGCGGTTRTTTCAAGAGATTCTCTATCTATCCCACGCATATGGACAACTTTGGAGAAATGAGGAAGTGTCTGCTTAGTGGTCTGGTAAAACCTTAAGGGAAAGACTGTAAGATGGAAAGGACTAGATGCACCTCAGAGATAGATCTAGTGAGTTTCACTTTAACCATCTCAATTTTGCAAATAACAGACGTCCTCCTCTCCCACTCGCTCAGGTCATTCTGCCGAAATAAAAGTCAACTATATTAAATGAGCACACAGTAGGAGAGGGTATAAAGATATCTCCACCAGGGATATGGATGCTCACTGGTAGTGGAGCAAGGTTTGTGATGTCGGGGTGACTCCGTCGGGGCTATGGACACTTGCTGGCAGTGGACCAACACCGTAGCAAATGAATAAGGGTAACTAAAAGGCCTAGTTCCAGTGAATTCTTTACTAGAATCTTGTAAATAGGGGGAATGAGTCAAGGTTACAGGATAATAAGGTGCAATACAGGTTAAAAAACCCCATAGGTAGGTCCAAATGCATCAACTGGGGAAATTCCAAATGCATCAATCGGGGAAATTCCAAATGCAAGGAGTAAAATAAGCTCTGATGAAATCTAGCTAAATTCCTACTCAGCTTTTGCATCAATCGAGCCAAAGGAAGGAACAAAGTTTCTTCTTTCTCCCAGTAAGTCGCCATTTGTTGAGCACTCAACACACCGTAAAAATCCTATGCCAATTTTTCACTTTTGGGGTACCACATAATCTTTGCACTGTCTGAATTTGATTTTTCTTTGAGAAATGTTTTGTCTTTTATTGTTCTCTTAACACTCATTAAGATGTTCAAGTTTGTTTAACTTTATGAAACCCCATGAATTAAAGAGGCTTAACACTTAAATAAGGAATCAACAGCCAAAACACTTCACCCGATACACTCAAGATTCGATGTCGAAAGGAATTAAGAAGTGAAAAAGAATCACTCGGAAAAGCTCAATTACCGAGCGCTGATCTTCACCGATATCGACAAAAGGAAGTTTTGTTTCATGACAAGTATCACATACAGACATCGCCGATAGACGATCCCCTTCGACATCAGTAAAAGGAGAAGGGAGTAAACGTTAAAGAAGAAAGAAATGATATCGTTGATAGCCGATACCTAACGCACTTGTCAGAATCGGAGAAGAGAGAATCGCGACAAACATTCTCACCATGCTAAATATTTTTCTCCGATCACCGATTCTCGAAGTGTTTCAGCATCAGGAGTTTTTGAGGAAGCTAATCCGAAGAAAAAATGTGTGATAGGTTAATCCAGGATCAATGACCCCCGATACCTTTTCGGCATCAGTGAACCCAGTTTTATTTTAGAACGCACAACTTGAAGAAAGTCTCGACTCCGACTAATACGCATGGATTAAGCCACCTATCTTCAACGCCACGTGTCTTTTCCCGACTGGAGAACCATACGGTCTAGTTTTACCGAGAGTCATTCTTCGTTTCCTAGGTCCAAGACACACGCCTGAGTCAGTTTTTCCACGACAACATTGTACGATGAAATCGATCAACGTCAGAGGTTTTTTGCAGAAGGATATCAATGAAAACTTTCATGGCGCATCCCCGATCCCCGATCCACCCACTAAAAAAGAGACACAATGGGACGTTTTAGCACTAGATACGTTTATATTTAGAGTATTTAAGGGACTAATTAATTCCAAATCTGCATTAGTTGCTGCTTCATGTGTGAATCAAAATGGCCATTTGAAATTACTGATAGACCACATCACCCTCCGCTCCTATGTCGTCAATCCACGATGAATTAAAATTACAGAGATTCGATGGTAGATTTGTTTGAATTCCACTCATCACCCAAATTAAATGGTTGATATGACACGGTAGGTTCTTCCCCGATTTAAATTCTCTTAAGCCATTGTAAATGAAACCATTCTGCGTGCAAAGGAGTTTCAAAACATCCAGAGAAGAAAAAAGAGAAATTCAAAAGCTTCAGAGATCTCGTGAGTATCAAATAACCAAGTTTAGCAAGCTTTGAAGGTATGTACTAGTTTGTGGATTTTTCATGCTTACACTTCATATATATATCTTATCCAGTGTTTCTCTATACATAGTCTCTAAAAGATTTATTTTGATTACAAGAACAATGCCTCCAATAAAGAAGACCATTAGATGATCGTCGAAGCTAAAAGAACTAGAGGTAGGATAAGGCTCTTCTCCAGGGGCCGCAAAACAATTAGAATTTTCTCCAAGGCCGATATCAGTCATTAAGACATCTACAAAGAAGGTGTTCACTCAACCTCCAGCCTTTGGAGACACAGAGGAAAGCACATGGACCAAGGTGGTACTCCCACATTGGGGAGAATTCTTCAAGAAGATCAGTCGGGAAGAATTCCTAGAATATATCCCTCACAGTGACCCAAATATGAGAAAGCTCGACGATGATTTTTTTTTGAATATACGACGATCGTACCTACACATGGTAGCAAGAAGAACTTTGGTGTTCCCTTGCATAGAATTCTTGAAGTGGCTCATTGACCACATGGACACACAAAAATTTCTAATTAAAGATGACAATGGTGGGTGTCTTGAAGTGTTCCTTCCGGTGGAGGTCCAAAAATATTACAAACTTCGAGACCCTGAGGAGTGGTTGAATACAGATTTTGTTGTGAAATTCTCTGAGCACCATGACACCAGCCAACTGATGGTCTCATGGTGGAGAGAAGATAAGAAGTATACCAACTGGAGCACCGGTTAGTACTAGACGACCAACTTAAGGGATTCGTACATCTACCTTATGACTCTAATCTGCCGATTGTATGTGGAAAATGACTCCTCCAGATTTTCGGAGGCATTGACGCCTCTAGCTTATACAGTGGCCATTTCCAGGAGCAGTTTCAACTGGACAAACGTCATTTCCAAACAACTGAGCATCTGCATACAATAATCTAAGACGCCAAAAGAAGGAGAGACACCGACCTTCTACATGGATCCATACTTACTGGATGTCATGTGTGCTAGAAACATATTTGTCGGCATGAACCTGAGCTGGCACGTCGCAAAACTCCCAGTCCACGTATATTTTAGCATTTTATGGGAGAACAGATACAAAAAATCCTACTCCCTCATCTGTGATGAATTCATTGCATGCATTTATTGTATTCTTTTCAAGAAATAATGCTCGAGACTATCGGTTGCAGCCAAAAAGATGATATCAAAGGTCGACCAGTGGTATCTAGATGAGTGCAATACCTACATCGGGGTTTTCAAGGCCACTAGAGCACCTCATGTCCTTCTAGAGCATGTTCCTGACCAACTAGTAGTGGGAGAGATATGCTACCATACCATCCTGCAAGGCTACAACACCACCCTGATCAAGGATAAAAAATGAACATTTATACCCTATGGATTCAATGTAGGCTTCTACCTGGTGAAGTACACCACTCAAGCCAAGCAAGAGGGGTTGAGCCAATTGGCATTCAGATTCTAGACTGGCTGATTTTGAAAGTAGGACCCCAAGGGTCTGGTCTTGAAACATTCCTCTCAAGTGTCATCTTGTTGGCCATATTCCCATGACAAATTCAAAGATGAGGTCTTCACAGAAAATTCCCAGGACTAGGATGAAGTGGTGGCAAGGATGGTCAACCCAAAAATGACCAAGTTCAAAGCCATGAGCCTGGATTAACATGCAACAATCCTAGAACAATCGACCCAAGGGGCCCTTAGGGCCAGGGAAGAAACAATAGTAGCCAAAGCAACATAAGCCCCCCTGGTAGCCCCGGTGCAAGATATAGATTTCCGCATGACTCAGGGCACGTGGGAGAGGGGGTTTCTCATGTTAGAACAGGTGCAATGAGTAAGTCATCAGTTGCAAGATCACCCAGACCTCTCAGGAATGACAGGATCCCCTGTCGATAACCCAGACAGAAGCTAGGCGGGCCCAAGTGACCCTGAATTCATAGACATTGATGAAATTGTCGGGTTAGAAAACCTTGAATTCATAATGCCACCGGCCGGATCATCGACAGGTGTTTTGACTCAGCCAGAGAAAGTCAGAACATTAGGGAGAACAAGTGTGAAAAACCCCCTAAGTGAATTGATAAAAATCTATGATGATGATGAGAGTCTGGAGGTATCCCTTATGACCCCTGTACATATCGAAGAGGAAAAGAATCCATAGAAGATAGCTTCTCCAGTTCCCGATGCTCAAATTTAGGGGCTTCCACATAATGGACATGAAGTTGAGAGTGTCTTACACACTGAGCTACCCAATTCACCGGAGACCCAAGCGGATAGTCCAAAGGACGAGCCAGGTTCGGGAGAACAAAAGGAAGAAACTCAACAAAAGGAAATCGATGTCTCAGCGACCGAGGATCAAGTAAGTACTGATCCTACTCCCGATGCCTCAATTTCAATTGGTACTCAACTCCCCGATGAGAGACAAATAGAAGCTGAGCCTTCAAAAAACAGGGAGGAAGTTCAAGAACCCAGTCTTGAGCAAGTATATACCATCGAGAGTCTGGGGAATACACTCACTTGGGGAGATCAACAAATCCCCCAACTCGTGGACACATTAGTCGACATACATCCATCTCTTATGACTGGAAAAGGTAATCTATTGTCCATAGAACCACCAATAAGCAGAGGATCACTTTAGATCACTTCATCCTCATCACTACGGAGGAAAATATGATCAACACAGAGCATGCTAAGACGTCCAAACTAATAGGTGCAGGGATGGCAATCACATATGCCACCCTAGGCAGAGCTAAAAGAGATGCAGAGGAGTTGGACGTTGCCCTAAAGGAATTGGAACATTTTCTCCACTTGGAGAAATACTATCAGGACACCACACAGGACGCGACATTCCTAAGGACTAAATTCTAGGAGGCCTACAACAAATTTACAGATGAGCGGCGCCTATTAACTGCAAGGATAACCAATCTTCAGGAAGACACCCTCATGGAACTTGCAACGTGCAAGGATATGGAGAGGTGGTAGGAGAAAATAGAACAAGATGTAGAGAGGGTCGACTATATCAGTGCGGTCCAATAGGGCTGAGATACAGAAGAGGACAACATTCGGGTGTTAAAACAGAGTATCTTTGATCGCATAAACAAATCAGCCAAGTATTGGGAAAATATGGCTCAAGAACCTCATCGGGAAATCCAAACAAAATGGGCCAAGTGAAAGAAAAGTTGGATCAAGATCAACCAGGTAATGAAGGACATCGGCCTCCCCGAGTTTGGCACACCTGATGACTTTGTCGACTTGCCCGACATAGTTAATACTCATGCCGAGAAAGACTCATCATGGGCCACGGAAATAGCTAAGGTGACAGATATGGCTCTAGGTCAGGTGCAACAGTTCATGAAGCACCCAATCAAAGCTCATGATATGTTGCAATAGTTAAGTGCCATAATAGTCAAGTATCGGGCACAAGCAGTTGAGATAAGAAATATTTACTTGGCCCCAATGGAAAAACATAGATTCCTGTATGCCAACATATGTGAGGATATATTCATCAAGTGGTCAGAGTACGAGAAGACTCACCCACTTAAGTGATATCCTGAGATGACTCTTAGAAAAACTAATAGAAGAGAGCGCCATGTGGTGAGTTTTGTTTCACTTATTTGCACTTTAATAGTTATTTTTAGTTAACTTTATGTTATAAATAAGAGCATCGACCGATTAGTTAGAGGTCGATGGTTGTTGTGTAGAACCTCATTTTTGTTTTTGTTAAGAACTATTTTGGAGCTACGTTTAATTGAGAAGTCCTTTTGGGAACAGAGACAAGTTTGTGTTTTTCCATTAAATGCCTCTATGATTGGATGTGAAGAAGAATTATTTCTTATTTCGTCTCATGAATGGATGCTATAATGAGTAAGAGCTACTAAAACTATTGATAAGTTATCTGATGCAATGTTTCACAGTTCTTTTCTTTAATGATAAAGATAAATCCTTGTGTTATTATGTGATTGATGATTAGAGTTGAGTGAATTATTTTACTTGCCGTCATTTATCACATGCATGTTTTCTTCTGATAAATTGTATCTTAGTTCAGTAATCAGAATACCCACACGATTAACATATTACTACTAGTCCTGTGGTAGATGATCACTGTCTGCATGCTAGAGTGAAAGGGTTATGCCAAGCTCAGCCTCTTCTCCAATAGTTAAGTTTGTTCCCATTTTTTCACTTAGTTGGTTTACACCGGCTTTATCTTATATCAATCCTACCTAAGAGAAAATACAAAAAGAGAATGTATGAATCGAAGGAGGAAACCTTCACAAGAAAAGGTAAATCCCATCGATTATTTTGGCCGAATCGCAAGATCTAGAGAATCATTCCACTATTAAATGTTGTTGAGTCTAATTGGGCCTCGGTGGCGGGTTTGGTTCCTACTGTTTAGTTAAATGGATTTAGGACCCCTCAACACAACCCTCCAGACAAATCTTTTGCTTCTACTGCACTAAAGGCCCAATTTTTTAACCAGGGGCTTACTTTTTTTATAGTTGCTTCCCCTTTACACATCATCTCTTGTAGTAAAATAGTATCAAGGTTAAGGCTCAAGAACAACATTTTTAGGGCTATTTTTTTCTGGGGGGGCCCAATCCCTCTTATGTTGAAAGAGAGAAGGATCATTTTTTTCGGAAGGGGAAGGGATTTCCTTGCTCTAAGGTCCCTTGTTATGGTAGCCTGCATTCCTTTCCTTATTTTGGATCCATCCATTTATTTTTGTTTTGAGATGTGTGACTTTCTTTCTTCTAGGGACACTTGAGGGGTATCTGGGGCTAGTCCCCCCTTGGAAGGAGAGGCTTCCTTGGGTTTGAATTTAGATATTAGAGAGTATCCTTTGATATGGGGAGGGAAGTGGGGCGTCCTTTTCATAGTGGGAGGGGGGAAGGGACCGAGGGTCTAGGGAAATATTAGGGCTAGGGGGAGGGAGGGTTCTAGTAGGGATTAAGGGAATGAGGTTTTCTTCCTCTGTAGGGAAAGGATGGGGGAAGGGAAGAGGAGGGGGGAGAGGATTATCAATAGGAGGAGGGATCGGAGAAGACACCGACTAAGAAACCAAAACTTATACCATGGGAGGAAGGGGTGAAAGGGGAGAGACAGAAGGTGACGATGGGTTAACCGATCCCTCTGACTCGTTAGGACCCTTAGAAATTTCAGCCATAAACAATAGAGAATAAGGGGAATTAGTATCAGCTATAATCATAGCTGTCTATGCATCCTGGTAGACTAGATCACCCATTACTTCACTTGAATCTTTGATGGTCCCAGGATTGAAGTTGACTTCCTTCTTAGAGTCTCCTATCGAGACCACTTAAGCCTTCACTGACCTATTATAGGTGGATTTTCTTATCCATGTTTTATTTATAGGTATGTTTCCAGTGAGAAAATGTGAGCATTCATCCCACAGGTGCCCAATTTCATGGCATAAATGGCACCTAAAGGGGATTCTCCATTAATCCACCTTTTGGTGCCATGTTATGTGTCCTAAGACTAGGTCTAAGATCTCGATCAAACCATATCTAACATTAACCTCCACTTGAATCTAGGCCTAACACCTGTCGTTTTTTGAGGCTCAGTTAGGTTCCAGTCTCATGAAAGTCCCTATTTTGTCTCAAATTACTTCCAATGCCTCTCTAGTACAAAATGACAAGGGAGGTCAGGTAGGATAGCCCATACCTTCATCTGAGAGACTGGTTCACGTTTAGGGTCAAATTCCACTGTCAATGGTTTTAGCACTAGGCCTGATGTCCCCCAAGATCAGCTTCTTCTCAACAATTTATCGTTGTCTGCTTTTGACTTGCATAAAAAGGAATTCCATCCTTTGGATAACGTGAGCTTCTGACATATACCCTAAAAATGGTGACCAGGTTTGTTCCATCTAGTTTTGCATGGCCTAGTGTCCTAGCATTTTTCCTGTGAATATCCCGACTAAATTTTTTCCATGAAAATTGGCTAAGTCTGAAATTGCCAAGTCTTCTCCTACAACCATGTTCACCTATACAAGTTTTTCCCTTATGCACTTCCCTAGCTTCTTCAGGAAGATTTTTGATTTATTCTCCTGAAAGTGCAGAGGGACATCAATTGGGTTGTCTTCCGATATTTTTTGAGAGTTGAGAGGGAAACCCTTCTTAGAGTCTATGGATCCAAGGAGGATTTCCTCAGAATTAGACAAAAACTCGAAGCTTTTTCTCCTCCCTTATCAGTTTTGCTAGCCAAGACATCATCCTCCTTTTTAAGACCATACTCCACACAAACATGATTAATGGACTTACCCTTCAGATCTAAAGTGGGAGAAGGAGGTACAGGAGGAAGGGGATGAATCTCTCATTTCAAGAACTCATCGGAAGTAGCAAAAGAACAGACACATGAAGGATTGTGATCATATTCCACCTCATCCTCTGAAAATTCTGCCATCTTTCTAAACCTTCGGGCCTGTGGCACCTTTCAAACATGTATCATGCAAGGATATAGTACAAGTCGCCGAAAAAGGGGTTGTGGAACAGGAAAAAGGGGCACAGGAAAAAGGACGGGGATGCTCGAAAAGGAGAACATGAGATAGAAAAAGGAAACGAGAGAGGGAGAGGGAGAGGGCATGTGACCCTAGCTCTTGAGCTTATTGTTCCGAGGCCATATGCGTTCGCTCATCTTCCAAGAAAACCATAGAGCTCTTTTTCCCCAAAAAGGGGGGAGGGTGCAACACTAGGAATTCCCAGGAGGTCACCGATCCTAGTACTACTCTAGCCCAAGCACACTTAACTGCAAAGTTATGATGATATCTAGTGCATTAATGCTGGTATGATCACACCCTTTTAATATATTTGTTAAACATAATTTCACTAATCGTTAAATGGAATAACATACAACATAACAATAACTCTTTTACATTTTCCAAATGATAAATATTTTGAGTTTAGATAATATTTTTATGGACGATTGTAAGTACGAAATTAGTATCATCACACCTCCACCTTAAAGTTTAAACATTTAAATAGAAACATTAAAAAGTATTGAGGAAAATAACTCCTCCTTAATTTGAATTTCATCAATTACAGTGTAGTCTAATCAATAGTAGGAAGATGCCTCCAAATCCTTCTTTCGCCACTTTCCCAAAGTGAAACAAAATTATCCTACTAGCCAAATAGGAGGTGTAACGTACCCATCCACCCATAGGTTGGCCACACTACCTCAAACACACATTTCAAAACTGATTTCAAATTCTTATAACATTTAAGTAATAAAGAAGCATGAAAGAACTCCATAATAACACATGCAGTAATCAAGATTCATGCTACAACATAAAAGAATGTTTAAACATGCCATGCACAACAATAATCAACAGGTAGTTACATTACAGATACGCATCTCAAAAATATTAATAAATACACAATGGACATAAATATACACGCATAGAAACACATGATAAAGAGAACTTATCTTTAACAAAATGAATCATCAACTAGCTGTAGACCAAGGATGTTCCACCCAACCATAGAAGTTGCTATTCCAAGTATCAACAATATCTCACCCCCAAGCCAGGGATATGAATCCACAAGGATGGTTCTAGGGTGTCACTCAAATTCCCAAACCAGTCAACACTCAAGCTCTCACATGTTTCTCAACATACAACAATTGAAAGTACACCAGTGTTGATGTTAGTGATAACATCATACATGTATTTCTGCATGGGTCTATGTGTCTAGACATGTGGAAATTGTCGAAAGCCTTCTACTCTTGAATTTACTTTAATTAAAGGAATTATTAAAATAAATTGATTTTATTGATTAATTATGTAATTAGTTAATTGACTTATTTAATAAGCATGCTAAAAGTACTTAGCATCAAACATGTGTTCTAAATCTCTAGTGAGTGTGAGAAGTAATCTCAATCGTAGATCACTTTGGATATTAGAAATAGATTGTCACTCATGATTATAAAAGCAAGGCTAGGAAAATGAGGAATAAACATTCACATAGATATCAAAAGAGGATCTTTGTTGGTGTGGAGTCACCAAGGTCACACTCATGAGTAGAGAAGGACCTTTGCTCGAGTGTTTGGATCATGAAGGATGGTGATAGAGAGGATCAAGGAAAATACATTCACACAGATAACAAAGGAGGACCTTTTCTAGTGTGGAGTCTCCAAGGTCACACTCAGGAGTAGAGAAAGACCTATGCTCAAGTGCTTGGATCACAAAGGACAATGATTCAAGAGGACCAAGGATTACACTTGACATGAGTTTTTTTGAGAGAGTTGGCACACTGAGCATTGGATCACGAAGAACTGTGGTTCAAGATCTTGGATAGGTGAAGAAGGACTTTCATATAGAGATCATCTAGTTCAAGGAGAAGAGATAACAAATGAATATGAAAGTGGATTTCAACACAAGGAAGCCACAGGAAAGAGTTGGACCATACGAAGCTTGTCGTATGGACTTTCTGTACACATTTGCGGGTCACAGTGGAGACAGTCTCGGGAATCCACAGGTCACAGTGGACAAAATTGTGGATATATGTGGGTCATAGAAGGGAAAGCCATGGATTTATAGAAAAGTGTTCCAAGATTGGCCATACAATAGGTCAAACTTTTCCATGTTAGTTTGCAGTTGTATTTATATCAGTGGGCCATTATCCTTGTTACAGGAGCTGTGATTTTAGCATAATAAAATCATTCACAACACAAGTTTCCCCTCTGAGGTTTTTTTCATAGTTGTTTACCCAAAATGTTTGGTGTTCATGTGTGTTGTAGGAAAATTCCCCTGTGGATAGGTGAATATCCTCTTGGATTCTAGACCCCTATTACCAAGACTTAAATATGCTAACATTGGACACTAACATTCCTTTAATTTTAGTTAAACTTGTCAAAGGGAAAAGAGGAAGAAAGTATGATGTACCTTTTTCTGAAGCTTTTCCTTACTTAATCCAGGATGAACTTCATCTCCAAGATCCGTAATGATATCTTCAATCCAATAGATATCAAATACAATAAAGAATTCCTACTCTACCAAGATTAGCTTAAACTAAATTTATCAATAATAGACAAATATATGAAACCATACACAAACTTGAAGGAAATAAGCCAAGAATATATTAATGAGAACATTACAAGGCACTTACAATCTGTAGATGCAATTGCAACAACCTCTCCAAGTCCTCCTCATCCAACCCTTTCACGATGCTCCCAAGATCATAGGTTTGATACCAAAAAGATTCCTCTCAATATCGTAAGTTTGATACCTCTAATTTTCTCTCCTTCTCCATGGAAAACCCTCATTATATAGTATTTGGAGGCTTAACCACCATGGAGAGGATCACTCATTAGATCCACTAAAATGGGATCTCCAAGATATTTAGGGAGGAAATATCTCTCAAGGATTTTAGGGAGGAAATATCTCTCAAGGATTTTAAGGAGGAAATATTTCAACCATCCATGAGATCCTCAACCTCCCCTAAAAAAATAGGAAACCAAATGTGAGGTGGATTCTCACACTAAATCAATTTCCTTTTCATGAATATTAATAATAATTCATGTGCACATAGTATTTTGACCTTCATATAATATATTTCTCCTCCACGTCGACTAGGGATTGTGACATATGTTATTTCATGGCGTCAGGGTGTATGCGACACTTAGCAAGGTGCATATGAAACTTTTACGAAACTTGAGACACTTAGGGCAAGGTACCTAGGTGTGGAAATTTGAGGTGTAACAATGTGTTCTTGATTTGGTTTCCTAGTTTATGCTTCCACTGCATGATATTAATTTGAATATTTCATTAATTTATTATTGTTTTGTGAGATGCTAATCTAATTGCAGCAAGAAAATCACTAGATAACAAAGTACCTAGGTGTTGGAGTAAGAATTTCAACATAGTATCAGAACTCATGATCTGAAGGGAAGCCAGATTAGTACATGGGTAGTTTTCTAGCAGTAGGTTATTTCCAGAGTAATTTTCTAGCAATAGGTTATTTCAGTTTATTTGCTCTTAGGGATGGAAGAAACATCGTTGAGAGTTGAATATAGATTAGATGGAGAATCCAAATTCCTATTTTTATCACATGAGGTTGTCAAGGGTTGTATGTGATTGTTTTTAATACCTGTCGATACCCTCATCTCATCTCTCTCTCTCTCTCTCTCTCTCTCTCTCTCTCTCTTTTCCCCACCACCAAGTCCTAGGATCTTTCCCTCTAACTGATAAAGTCATTTTCCCCCCATTTGTTGACGACATGGTTTCCCTTGGTGCCTTGCCCGACCAAGTCCCGACTCGAATATTTTCTGTTTTTATCGAAGAAGGACGAGGACTCATCATAATTTTGTCTCAAATTACTGGTCATTTTGTTGATTGATCCCACATCAAGTCATCCAAGTCCTTATTTACACATGAAGCAGCCATGGGCACAAGGCGCAACCCTCAAAGTGGTCTATTGCAAGCTTGAAACAAGCAAGCATGAAGGTTTAGTTTTCAACGACAAAGATCCCAAGAGCATTTCAAATCAGTGTCTCTCGGTCTTTCAAAACATCACATTTGTGTGAGGTTTAAAGACCAAGTGGAAGACCCGAAGTTGAATATCAAGTGCCACATGTCCTTCCTGACCGGACGATCATGATTTACTTCGGGAGTTTCAGCTTCCCCACTCCCAATTTTCTTCAAAGTGCTTTTTCCCGAAGTCACAGATCAAGTGCCACACATGCTTTTAGATCGAATGGTCATGATTTACTTCGGGAGTTTGGGCTTTGAGATTTTCGGCTTCCCCACTCCCAATTTCCTCCAAAGTGCTTTTTCCTGAAGTCACAGATCAAGCGCCACACATCCTTTCAGATTAAATGGTCATGATTTACTTCAGGAGTTTGGGCTTTGGGAGTTTTGGCTTCCCCACTCCCAATTTCCTCCGAAGTGCTTTTGCCCGAAATCACAGATCAAGTGCCACACGTCCTTTCAGATCGGAGGGTCAATATTTACTTCGAGAATCTAGACTTTGGGAGTTTTATCTCCTCCCCTCTCTCTTTCATCCTGATCATTTTCTCTCGATGTCCACAGATCACTGTCACATGTCCATCCAAATCTAATGGTGGTAGTTTGCTTCAGGACTCCTGGATTTGGGAGTTTTAGCCTCCTCACTCCCATTTTCATCCAGAGTGTTTTCTCCTCTAGTTAACAGATCCTTGTTGTGTGTCCTCCCCAGATAAATGGTCATCATTCACTTCGAAGCTCCATCTCTACATGCATACTTCCCCCGAGATCTGAAGTGCCAAAGTATGTGGAAGTTATCAGTTCATATATGTGGTGCTCTCATCAATCATGACACTTGGCATCCATATGGCGATGACACATGGCACTCAGTCCAGGCAACACATGTCACCTCTCTTTTCATGACACATCAACATAGTGATGTTAGACCACCACATCATATCATCCTCCGGGAAGTCTTCTTGTTCAGCGCCAAAAGTAGTTCCATCTCTAAGCATGTATAGAATGACCCTAAAGTTGGCAGGTGGATAAACTTTAGCGATGGCGCTAAATTTAGTAGGTGTGCCCAGATCGCATATCTTGATTAGATCAATGACCATGTTTAATTGCGGGGAAGCAACATGCTCGAATGATAAAATTATTGAGCGTTCCCGCAATTGAAACCATGGTATAGAGAAAGATCTACGTGGCAGAAGATGGTGGATTGTGGGCTCAAAAGCAGTGTGAATCCAAACTTCCTTTGATGGCCCCGCAATCATGTGCTTATATAGCATCAAATTTGAGAGCAGTGGGTGGCATCCACCTAGGCATTAAGCCTCATCCTGATCCCGATGAAGGATCAGTTAATGAAAAAGGAGTGGTGGTTGAAACCTTGACTCACTCCATAAATAGAAGGCATGGAGGGTATGGCCGTGGAGACAGAGTTGTCAGCCCGAGGTACCACAGTGGATGAGTTTTCCTACAGGCCCATGCTGAGCTTAATTTGTGTCTGATAGGAGCATACACACACATTCTGACAGAAGATGGAACAGATGAAAGGATTTGAATGGAATGGACAGATCACACCGCTGGTATTTATGGACTGATATGAGTATAAATAGATCAATTAAAGATTTTTTTAAGGTCGTCAACTGGTTGAGAAGAGCTCCCTACTATGTAATTTTGATGCCATAACTGTTCTTTGATTATGTATCAAATTTGAGACTTTCGCATTAATAGAAGTCATATTTTTTCATCTCTTTGTTTAAACTACGTTGAAACACTTGGGCATGGAGGATCCAGTTGAGGGTTTTGGTTCTATTGTAATGTAGGTTTTATTACAGTATTGTTGTGACTAGTTTTAGTTAACTTCTTTGTTATCTTATTTCCCCTTATGCTGAAAGTCTCGGGCATGGAGGATCCAGTCGAGTTGTTGTAGTTGCATGGTAATTAGGTTTGATTATTATGCTGTAGTGACATATTTTAGTGTTTGAAACTTGAGTTTAAGAGTTCTCTTGACCTTGAGTTTTTCTTCACCAAGCTACTTGAAGGTCGAATGCTCATAGCAGTATTATTCACCTCTCTCACTAAGTCTTCCTTCTACTCACACTTAAACTCAACTCACTAACTGAATTTAATGAGGACCTCACTTCCCTATGCATTTATTGTCCATTTTCTTTGATTAAAATCATTCCTGTACTGAGTTTTGTCCATTTGACCTCCACTCATAAAACCAACATCCACCAAAAATTATGATGGGTACTGGGCTTATCCTCTTGCAATCTGAGGGTGACTCTCAATTCTAACACCTATCTTGGAAAGCAAGATTTAATTTGGCATTGAAGGAGTATGACCTTTGGTAGTTAGTGGATAAAGAAGCTACTCCACCGAGAGATTCAACATTTTTTATATGCTCACAACAAGAAGGAGATCAAAGTAGAAAGAGTCCTCCTAGATTTTGTGAAGGATCATCTAATCCCTCACCTCAATGGGAAGAATACGACCAAAGAGATGTTTTTATGCCTTGGTAAGTTTATTCCAGAGAAAGAACATGAATAGGAAGATGATCTTAAGGAATAACCTCAGATCGGTTAAGATGTCTAGATCAAATAATGTTACCTTCTATCTCATGAGGATCACACATGTGCATGGTCAAATTGCAGCCATAGAAGAGAAAACATAGGACATAGATATCATGAACGTGGCATTGAATGGTCTTCCCAAGTCATGGGAACCATTTTTCAAAGGAGTTTGTTCTCAAGAGAATATTCCAGATTGGTAGAGACTTTGGGATGATCGCATCTAGGAAGAGACTCAGGAAGAGTCTAAGAGAAGCAAGAAGGACGATGAAGAGGAGGAGAAAATAGCCCTTGTCAGTAAGACAAGGAATGACAAAGGAAATGGTTCTAGAAAGAAGGGTAACAATGAGGAGTCAACCTCACAGTGAGGAAATAAGGACTTGAGTATAATCAAGTGTTTCATGTGCCACAATTTTGGGAACTATGCATCATAATATTCGGAGAAGAAGAAGCAAGAGAAAACGCAGACACTGACATCAACAGAGACACAACTAGATGAGTTTGCAAAAAAGTTTGAGAAGGAATTATTATTGTTCACATGCCTTTCTACCAACACCTACTCAAGGAGTGCATGGTACTTGGACAATGGTGATTCTCATCACATGATGAGGACACATGATTTTTTCACTAGTTAGTGAGAGATAGGCTTAGATATACATGTGGAGCTTGGAACTATTGCCAAGTTTGTTGTATAAGGATTTTGGATGGTCAGGTTCCATATTGATTCAGGAGGTTTTCTAGAGGTAGAAGATATCTTATATGTATAAGAACTGAAGAATAACTTGCTCTCAGTTTCAGTTTTGGAGGACATGGGTTTTACATTTACTTTTCAGAGAGGGAAAGTACTCATATGTTCTCAAGGAGCTCTCCCTAACACAACAGTCAACATTGGTGTCAGAGAGGGCAGGCTATATAGGTTGCAGAGACAACCTATAATAATATCCAAGGGAATCTTGGAACATGGATCAATGTCAGTAAAAACGGATGAGGAATAAGAGGCTTCTAAGGGTGAACAACCAAATGATGAGCATAGTTACACAAACTTCTAGCGTAGGGAGTGAATCTTCAGAGGGGAAGAAGGAGATATCCCCTTCCAGTTCTATCAAGAGACCGAGTTGGTACGAGATGACATTGATGGATGCTCAGGAGTAGGAAAGTTATAGGAGCACATTGAACATGGAGAGAATACCTTTGACGAAGTTTTCAAACTTAGTCCCATTGATATGTAGTGTCATCGATTCCAAGAATTCTATTATTCAGGGAGAATTTGACCAACAAGGTTGGAGGAATCCCAATATGCAGGATGATGTGTGTGAAATTGTGCCCGAGTTGGAGGTAGAACCAGTTCCAAGTGGCTCTTCGGTAAATACCTTCCTCACTATGAGGGAGTGTTGATGTTAGTGGTAGCATTGGACAGGTATTTACACATAGGTCTATGTGTCTAGATGTGTGAAAATTGTCCAAAGCCTTCCACTCTTGAATTTACTTTAATTAAAGAAATTATTATAGTAAATTAATTTAATTTATTTATTTTGTAATTAGTTAATTAAGTTATTTAAGAAACATGCTAAAAGTACTTAGCATGCAACATGTAATCTTAATCTCAAGTGAGTGTGAGAAGTAATCTCAACCATAGATCACTTTCGATATTATAAATAGACTGTTACTCATGATTATAAAAGCAAGGCTAGGATAAGGAGGAAGACACATTCACACAAATAGAAAATGAGGATCTTTTTTGGTGTGGAGTCACCAAGGTCACACTTAGGAGTAGAGAAGGAACCCTGTCGAGTGCTTGGATCACGAGGGATGATGATTCAAGAGGACCAAGGAAAATACATTCATAGAGATAGAAAAGGAATACCTTTGCTAGTGTGGAGTCTCCAAAGTCACACTCAGGAGTAGAGAAGGACCTCTGCTCGAGTGCTTGGATAATGAAGGACAATGATTCAAGAGGACCAATGATTACACTTGACAAGATTTGTGTAGATAGAGTCGACACACTAAGTATTGGATCATGAAGGACTGTGGTTAAAGATATTGGATAGGTGAAGAAGGAATTTCATCTAGAGATCATATAGGTCAAGGAGAAGAGAGAACATAGGCATATGCAGGTGGGTTTCAACAGAAGGAAGCCACATGAAAGAGTCAAACCATATGGATCTTTTCACATGGACTTTCTATACACATCCATGGGTTACAATGCAAACAATCGTTGACATCCACAGGTCACAATAGAGACAATCGTGGATATCCACGGTTCACAGAAGGGAAACTTGCATATTTCTAGAAAAACATTCCAGAATTGGTTATACAACAGGTCAAACCTTTCCAGGTTAGTCTGTAGTTGTATATCTCTTAATCAGACATTATCCCTATTATGGGAGCCCTGATTTTAGCATATTAAAATCATTCTCAACACTAGTTTTCTCTTTGGGGTTTTTTCCAAGGGTATTTACCCAAAAATTATGGTGTTCATATGTGACTGATTTGGTTTCCTAGTTTATGCTTCCGCTGCATGATATCGAGTTGAATATTTAAGTTGTGTATTATTTTTTTGTGAGCTGCTAATCTGATTGAAGTAAGGAAATCACTAGATAACAAAGTACCTAGGCGCTGTAGTAAGAATTTCAAGAACCAACTCTCTTCTCTTCGACTTGCACAACCTCAGAGAATGGACTCCATTCTCTACCAGATATTTCCTCAGGATGTCCACCTCCTTCTAGGGATCCAGTGCATCCGGTCAAGAATCTCTATGTCGGGACTCTCAAGATTCACAGTTGTGAACAAATTTTAGCACATGCCAATGCATCTCAGGCATGCAGGAATTAATGCATGGCTGGAATACATTAGAAAATACTAAAACCAATAAACAATGGATTCCTTCCTTATCAATTCGTCCCCATGTCCCAACCAAGAATAATAATGAATGAGTGAAAGAGTGAATGGAGAGAGTAAACATAATGAAGAGTGTGAACCCCAAAAAAACCCAAAGATGGGTTTATATATTTACTTGGAAATCAAAAACCACATGGCCTTCCCTAAGAAGCTCATGTAACCATTTCTCTCAATTAAAAAAATTATGGGTAAATAAAATATAATAAAAAGACTTATCCCCTTAAGCCCCCTCTCTTGTGGAATCATAGCCCTCTATAACTTTTTTCTTTGTCTGTCTAGTAGCTAGCAATGTATTGTATTATTAATAATGATCACAACATTACATTTCATAGGCACTTCGGCCTCTTTTAATTGTTTGGGCACTCTGACCTTTCATAAAATAACACAATACATTATTTAATCTAGGGTCTCAAAACCAGGATATTGCAGGAGGCTAGATGACTTCCTAGCTCCAAGAGACCTTTCATTTTTTTGGCCCTACATGCTTGAGACTCCAAGAACAACAATGTACAATATGATCTACAAATATTGTTACAAGAAGTGTTTCTTCGATATTTATGTATGCAATGTAATTTCCATAATCACTAAACCATTAATTAGATAGTTAATAACATATTTTATTCATTAATACATCAAGTAATTGTACTAGTGTGCATGTGTAGGGTATGTATGCATAACTAGCATACACATAACTTGCACATGTACTTGTGATAAACAATCATTTCCTCTAGTGCATAGTTCTTGTATGCTCACAACAAATCATGCATGATAATAAATTAAGTAAATTCATCATTCAATAATATAAACTAACAAAATTACAATAATACGTGCATATCATTGATAATAATAATAAAACTATACAAAAATGAATCAAAACAAGTGTTGTAAACATGGTGGGAACCAAACAAGGAAACATGTGTGACACATCTAATCTCTAAGAAACATTTCAACTAACTTGGAATCATCCTTTCTCCATGACCTACTTCCATCTTCTACATCACATCCCTTCCTTTACTACAATATGTTATATCATTGACTATATAAACCTAATTCTATATATAACTTGTAAGTGAAAGCATTGAATTTACTTATCTAACTTCCCCAATAGGAAACATGTAGCCACCATTAGAAATACATGGGAGTGTGGTTTAACACAACCCTCCCATGACTCTGGTTTTTGGATGATACATGTTGGGTAATACCTCCACCCCTCATGGTAAAACTAGAGTCAACAAGATACATGATGGGTAATAACTCCACCCTTCCTAATAAAACTAATGCCAAAACCCTATATCAAGTCATATTGTGCAATTATTGTTCTTACAATCATGTCATAGAACAACCACTCTGGGCACGTTGTGCCTCCTACGAAAACCACACTTACCAAAAATCATAGCAATATTTGAAAACATAAACTAAATCACAAAGAAAAGTTATGGTATACACTATCTTCCTACAATCTATGACATCCAAGTCACCTCAACACTAGAATAATTTGGCTATTACATAGTTTGTCAACATGTAGGTTAGCTCACCAATAACTCATATTCATGCAGGGACATCACAAATTTTAAATGATAATCCATATATGTATTTACATTCAATTAATAAATATATATTAATTTACACCATACTTCACCTATATTATACATTTACAACAAAAATTTGAACTAACATCAATATATCGAAATTCCACATTTTAATTTCGATCTTTAAACAATTGACATAACTATCATCATCATAAACATATAACAACAAAAATAATATCACATAATACATAATCTTTTATTAAATTAAAAAACTTACATCACATTTTTAATATCAACTATTTTAATATTTTAATATATATCATAATGACTTCATCTATCATTATGAAAACCTAAACCTATAATATAGGTATATAAAGTTAATTAATTTTTTATAAACAAATAATAATTGAAAAATAATCTACGTATATCACCCTTATGAAATAACACAAAGTACCGTATTGAATCTCCACCACATAATATGTATTTATGAATTCTTTATGGGCTTAATCTTCACGAACAATTTCGTTTCAAGTTTTTTTGAAAAATATTTTTGAGAAATAGTCCACATGAGCAAGGGACTTTTTCCTAAACATTTTGGTATTAGAATTTTTACATTATCAAATAAATTTTACAATTTGCATGTTATATAGTTTTACAATTTGTTATTATATTATTTCGTTTCAAGTTTTTTGGAAAAATATTTTTGAGAAATAGTCCACATGAGCAAGGGACTTTTTCATAAACATTTTGGTATTAGAATTTTTACATTATCAAATAAATTTTACAATTTGCATGTTATATTGTTTTACAATTTGTTATTATATTATTTAATTTTCATGTGTTTTATATTGGCATATGTTTTTTTAATGTTTAGTTTGATAATTGATTATATAGAAGGTGTAAAGATGATAATAATTAGCTTATAAAAAAGTTATTATTAAATATTTGTAATATGGAAGATGGATACAGGTTATGGAGGAAGCATAATTTGAATTTAATTGATAATGTTGTTTGGGGATTAGATGTGTCACTCTTGTTTTCTTACTTGGTTCCTACTGTGTTTATAACATTTGTTTTGATTCACTTTTGATATTTTTTTAGTGTGATGATCAATGATTGATGAATTATTGTAATTCTATTATTTAACTTTATTAAATGATACATTTAATTTACCATCCTACATGCTTTAATGTGAACATACACGAATAATTCTATTATTTAACTTTATTAAATGATACATTTAATTTACCATCCTACATGCTTTAATGTGAACATACACGAACTATGCACTAGAAGTAGTGATTTCTTAACACTAGTACATGTGAAAGCTATGTGTATACTAGTTGTGTATACATACTCTATGTATGTACACTCGTACAATTAATTGCTGTATTAATTATTAAACTATGTTATTAACTATTTAATTGATGAATGTCCATTGGATGTAGCTTGGGTGGTTGGGAGGAATGGTTGTTACCCTCCCTACCTAGGTTCAATTCTTTGTAAGTGACATGTAATTCCCTTAATGGGTCTATAAGATACTCGCGTTCTTGAGAAAGATGCTCTTATTCTTGAGCCCCCAATATTTTGAAAATGCTTGGTCGAGTTTTTATGGATGTAGCGAGTACCGATATCAGGTGTCATGAACCACATAATTAAGTAAATTATATTGCATATTAAGTAAATAAGTAAATTATATTACATACATAAACATCTAGTCACATTAAATACCCTTATTGACTTGATTATTGGTTAGTATGAAGAATTAAATAGGTATGGTGGGTCACCATAAATTTTGAGAAATTTTGTCAAAGTTGAATTTATAAGATATCATGAAAAGAAAGTCTCTGCATTCTATTTTATTGTTATTTTATGCAATTCATTTAATGTTTTATTTTAATTAAGTTTTTCCAAAAATCTAGGAAGGGAGGATGGTGGCTATTAATGAGGGTGGTTGAGGAGACTTCGAGGGATATTGTTACAGGAAATTCCCCTATAGCTATGGATTAAAGCCACAATATAGCGAGGACCTTTAAAGAGTAATCCCGATAGCATAATTGCAATCAAAATATTTTGTAACTAACTTGATTAATAACTACTAGTAGTAAGGAAGAAAGAAAAATATTGGGTTTCCTACGTTTGATGATGATATCGTGGTTGAAAACCTTTTGCGCTCCTTCCAAACTATCCCTTTGATCACTTGCAAAACAATCAAGTAGAGAATTACAAAGGGGGTAGTTATATAACTTTCATAAAAATGATTGAAAGTAAAGTGATTGCATCAATTAGTGTTCTAAGGATTTATATGTTTAAACATAATAATCATGCATTAAAACACAAGTAACCCGTGGGAAAGATGTCTCTTTATTATTAAATAATAAAATATAGGTAGTTACCACCTTCATTTGTTGCAGCACTGCTCTAAAATCGGACATCAAGTCCCTCCACCCAGGCCACTCACTATAGGTATCACCTTCAACTCCAACGCTCATGCAAGTCCAAAGAGGATGAATGGGATTCTTCTTGACCAGATATATAGAGCAAGGAAAATATTGAAATAGGGGTTTCCAGGTTCGATGAAATAAATTTCCAGTAAGGGAATAAGGGTTTGCATACGGGGCAAGAAATTTCTAGCGTTATGTTGCTTCAAGTATGATTCATTCTTCTCCTCTAGCGTTCGGCTCTTTTTATAACTTCTCCAAGTGGTTGGAGTGGTTACAAACAATTTTGTATGAAAAATAGGGGGTCGGGAATAAGGTGAGCCTGTGATGTACCTGCAATGGAGCAACATACAAAATAAGATGTACCTATAATGGAGCAACATGTGTATGTACATGCCTTGCATAGTGTTGGAAGGCCTCTTAGACCCTTGTAATAGTCAACATAATTTAATACATAAGTAAATATAGGAATATAAATATGTAATAAAGATAAATAAGTAAGTACAATAATATAACATAAAATTACTTAATGAATGATTAGTTCAAGTAGGTACAACAGCGCCAACCATATCTCATATATATTTATACTCACTTTTAAGGAACAAAGTAAATATAGGAATATAAATATGTAATAAAGATAAATAAGTAAGTACAATAATATAACATAAAATTACTTAATGAACGATTAGTTCATGTGGGTACAACAGCTCCAACCATATCTCATATGTATTTATACTCACTTTTAAGGAACAAACGATGGATTGGTTTACCTTCCCAATTACTCTCTTCTTTCGTGAATATGTGTGCTTGTTGTGCTTATAATGTAGTCTTTGTTGTGCTTATAATGTAGTCTCTCTGTGAATTCCGTTGTAATCTACAATATTACAACATTGGCGTCTTTGCCTCCATTCCCTTGGGTGACAGCAGCAGCAAATAGAGGTGGTCTGAACCCGAAGAAGATGGAGAGATAAGACAATCGACTGCTACTTGTAAATGATGATTCATGGATGTTTCTTTCCTTGATTACTCGTCGTTGTTGACTCATTGATTTCCTATTGATGGAAGATGTTTGTGGAACGTAAATGTTGCTCGTTCGAAGAAATCCTGAGGCAATCTATCCGTGCTCATTCCGATGGAGAGATAATAAGATATGTAAATTGCTTCTCGCATGGAAAAAATGGAGAGATAAGAAAATAATTGATGGCAGAATGTGGAAGTTGTTTTGAAAAAAAAAAATTACTGCACAAACAATTATGAAAAAAGGAAGAAAAATAACCTATGTTTGAGCCGACCGACTGCGTTCAAAGATGCAACCTTCTTAGCAGCATGAGAGGAGTATTGCTGCACATGAAAAATTATGAGAGCATTGAAGGATGGGGCTGCTTTTCCTTTTCATGAATGTATTAAAATGACCCTACAAGTATAATCGACCAACACTATTACAAAAATTCAAGGTTTTTCGAAAGAAGCTGGGATGTTGGCTATGTTTAATGGACGTAGATGAGAATTCGACGGAATAATTTACAAGAAAAATGCTTACGTTGAATCTGAATTTGAAGCTGAAACCGTCGTGGAACTGTCAACCTGTGAGTTGAAGAAATATAAAGTTGAAATGCTTTACCAGGCACAAGTCACACACAAAATAATGAAGTATGTGGCCTATTTGACCAAGCGAGACAGGCCCCGAGGGCCTTCACTATTGAATTATAATCACATCGGAGATCGACCAACTGGAAGGAAAAAAGGAGATCATACATGATCGACTTGAAGTATCTACCAAAAATGTCGGTCGACCTGGTCAACTCAACCGAGTAGTCGTCTTGGTTGACTAGTGAATGCTCCGACTTGGTCCCTATTGATTTTGGAAATCTCAGAGTTTAATAAAAAATGTTCCTAGTGGGTGAGAGCTTCAGAAATTTTGCTAATATTAAAATATTTGAGACAAGAAGAAGTCAATTACAATGTTCCTCCATTACATACGACAATAGAATTGTATCCGACAACAGCTCAGAGTGGAACCTAGACATGTATTACGAGGTGCATAAATGCTCAAGCGTTTTTCATGGATTCTTTACCTTCATGGATAATAGAATAGATCACAGTGGAGGACTGAAATCTCATAGAAATATCAACTGGAAACAACATGTTCATAAGAAGATGTCCCCGTAGAGTAATAGTCAACTGGAATGGGTGACTGATTGAAACTTCTGGTCGGTGGGGGATGATTGAAAGATAAAAAGTACCACCACTGATTGCTGGATGGAAGGCTTGTCCGACTTGAAACAGTCGACTAAGAATCAAGAAATGAGCTCATCGACCCAACCTGTAACCATAGCTTAACTATCCTTCTCAGATAAAGACATGGCTCTAAACGACATGTTGATACTTCCTATATAACTGCATGGAGGCTAACTAAAAAAATATGATTAGATATGATGCTCTCTTC
>ML819603.1:34176-56808 GCA_009831015.1 Picea engelmannii
TGCTTCTCCTCCACAAAGAATATGAAAGAGACATGATATAAATACAATAGGAATAAAAGTATGGAATTAAACTACCTCAAAAGAAAAACTGGTAAATGGTCCCTTCATGGAAAGAAACTTGTGTTTTTTTACTATTGTGGAAATGGAAAGTAAAAATATTTAAAAAGGGTTAGTCTTGAAGTTGAAAATGGATAAAGTAATTTTCTAATGAATCCTTACGTTGGTACATCACGAGGTCTCATTTTTGTAATGAATTCTTCTTGCAAGTTAGGTTAGAAACGTTTTTTTTTATGCCTAAGTTGATGTTGAGAGTAAGAACTAATGTAAATAATAAAATTCAAAGTCATGTACAAGTGTGGGTCAAAAGATCATAGTTATGCAGTGACGTCTCAGTAAAGAAATAGTGAAATTCAAAGCCAAATGAATTTTAAGTTATGTCAAGTCATGACATTGGCCGAAGACACGACTCTGCTCCTCGAGCGATTTTGAGAGTCGAGTTAGGGTTAAAACGGTGGGCTTTGCAGCTAAGTTTCAATAACCGCAACCCTGGTCTCCATGGTGTTGCAAGGGCTTTGACCCTTCTAGAGCATGAAGGAAAGGGTTTATCGAGAGCTAGAGGACAGCGATGGAGGAGATATCAAGTCAGTGGACGTGCGAATCTGCATATGGCTGCAGACACTCAGTGGCGGCGTCTAGAGGCCGAGGCGGTGAATAGGGGTCATGTTTCAGGTTCACTCCCTCAGCCTGCAACTTCCTGTATTTGTGAGGATTTGTTTTTCTTGCTGGTGTTGTTTTCTCGAGTGTTCGAGGGAACGTATTCGGGGGCGCTTTTGGTGATTAACTCCAGAGTTTTTCCATGGACGTGGCTTCAGGGTTTGGTTGTGATCGATTTCTTGTATTCTCTTTGGTTTTTTGGCCCTCTTGTCCTTATCTTCCTTGGATTGAAGAGACTTTGAACCAGAGCTTTGAGGTCCATGGGGGTGTGTGGTGTTTCGGTTAACACTTTGAGGTCCTTCGAGGGTGAGCGGTGTTTGGGTAAACACTTCGAGGTCCTTTGGGGGCATGCGGTTTCGGGTTTTAGCTTCTTTTTTGGTTCTTGTTGGGGTTTTTAGCCCTTCTTTGTTTCTTCATTTACAGCCTACATGTTTGTTTTGGTGTCTTTCTGTGATGTTTGTGACTTTGTTTTTGAGCATGGTCTTTGGACTTGTACTGCTCCGAACTTCTGTTGCGTCATGAAGATGTAAAAAAATATATATTTTTATTAATATAATTGAGCTAATTTTCTACTAGAAAAAAAAGTCATGACATTGACTTGCTAATTAAGTTTGTCAAGTCAAAGCCATAAGTTTCTTTATTGAACATTACACAACCCCAGAAGAAATATATTTTTATGCATGTAATGTCTAGTGAAGTTGAAAGAATATGACAACATAAAGAATAAGACTCATGAATAAAGAAGAAGATGCAAACTCCATAAAAGAGGAAAATGATAGAGGAAAGTACAATAAAAATGAAGAAACAAAGAAGATGTTGAATCCATGATAGAGGAAAATTTGAGAATTTCCTTCATATTATAGATGTTCTTATTGTTTTCCCTAATTGCATCACATATCATTGGTCATAATATAAGATCAATTGCCTCTTGATCAATATTGAGTATGTTCTCCCAATTTAAGAGTAGTGAAACCACATCGCTCATGAGGAATCAATTTACGGGATTTGTTATTTATAAGAGGTGAAGATGGTAGAACTCTATTTTCAAATCCCTAATTCATTATGATTTTAGTGAGGTATTATTGAATTTTTAGGTTCTTTGGATGATTTTCATCATTTTTTTTTAGTTTCTTGAATTAAGGGTGTGAAATAGCTTGAAACTACTAGTGACAATCATAGATCCAACAAACACTATCCTTTTACTTAGATTATTCGATATCAATTTTTGTTTTAAGATCCAAGATATAAATAATGGTGGAAACTACTCAATAGTGGGCCCATTGTTGGGTTGTAGCTCATAATTGCATTATTATGAATGGTTCCTCAACCTTGAATATCAATAATTATTCCTCTTTGATTCCTCCTGGGAACTCTTTGATGGCATCTGGGATTAATTTCCATCCCATCAATCCTAGTAATTATTTAAGGATTTGGAAGGCACTTGATGATGCTTTTATAGTTCTTACCATTGAGAATGAGTAGGATTAGCTCCTTCATTTCCTATATATTTGATCATAGAAACAATTATCTTCTTTCTTCCTCCTTTTAATTCCATAGTCACTATATTTTTAGTTGGAACATCTTTAGAATTCCTTTTGTAATTTTTGTTCTTTCTATTTTCCTTTTTATTAAAAGAGTTTCCCATTTTAGTAAAAGATGTTGTTATATTCATATGACTTGAGTACTTACTTTTTTAAGTCTTCACTCGTGAGACTTTCTCAATTGATTGAACTCAAGACAACATAACTTTATTGGAAATTTCATAATTATATAAGTGTTTTAATTATAATTTTCTTGAACTACAAAACAAGAAACATTTCATGCAATTGTTCTTCTGATATGTGGCATCCTTTGGATCATTTAAATAGTAATTTGTGCTTCTAATTGTTAAATTTATAGTTGTTATTACGTTCTTTTAAATTTACTATACAATAATAGCATAAGCAAGATTATTGAGAGAAACAAAATCACAAGGTACACAACATTTTATCCTGGGAAACCCTCATGGGGAAGAAAACCCAGCAAAAAAATCCTTAATATAGATTTTCCAATACAATGCCAAGATAAAGACCAAAACACTAAAGATAATCCAACACTAAGCATGCACCTCTCTCTCCTCCTTCTTGCAACTGCAACTACCTCCAAAACTTTTGCACTAGATGAGTGACTGAGTGAGTGAGTAAGTGAGGTGTCATTCTCACTTATTTATACTAGATAGGAAGCGCTAGGGTTATGTCTCTTCACCAAGATGGGACAACTTCTTCAACTATTGGCTAAAACCACTTTAATAAGCCCTAGGGGCCAAATTCTCAAATCCCACCATTTAACTAGGGTTTGACCAATCCACAAAATGGGATTTGGTCATACATAAGTCTTGACATGATCAATCCACAAAAGGGGATTTGATTTATATGATAATAAATCAATCATAATTAGAATATTCTTCGCAGTTACAATATTTCAACACTACCCCTTGAAAATAAGGGTATTGTACAATACAACATCATCAGGAGAGAGAGAGGGAAACACCATCATCAACATCTAGAACACTGACTGGAACATCTATAAATCATAGAAAGTTTTTCTCATCTTCAGTAACATCATTGTTCACAACATGGACCTGGAATAAAATCATCATCATCATTCACAACATGGAGCTAGAATAGCATCATCATCATAGGGAAACATAATGAGGTAGGTGAAACAACATTTTGTGGTACTCTAACAGACCGTCCTTACTGGACCTTTGAAATCTGCCTGGGAATCATAAGATTCCCTAGGATATAAAATCCTAACGGAGCTACCACTTGGTACTCTGACAGACATCCTTACCAGACCTTCGAGATCTTCCCAAGAATAAAAATGTTCCCTAGGATTATAAAATCCTAATGGAGCTACCACTACTAACCATAGCTGGCATATACATGCACAGGTACTTTGACAGATTGTCCTTAACAGACCTTTGGGATATGTCTAGGGATGATTAATCCCATAGGATATAAAATCCTAATGTAGCTACCTTTTGTTGGTCAAGATACCATAGTATCATCAACATCACTCCCCCTTTCTAGGGAGGTCCTTTCAGACTATACCAAGCTTGTCTCAAAAGTATTCAAACTTTACACAAGACAGAGGCTTGGTCAACACATCTAAAACCTTCTCATCTGTGACAACATATTGGAGCTTTACAACTCCCCTCTACATCATATCACAAATGTAGTGATATCGGATTTCTATGTGCTTCGACTTATCATGGAGAAATGGGTTCTCCGTCATCTTAATGCAACTCTGGTTATTGCATAGAATCACAGTGGCTTCCATATCCATATCAAATAGACCAGTCAACAAATTTTGAATCCATATGTCTTCACAACTGGAGGAACATGTTGCCATGTACTTCGCTTCTACCATTCTAGGAGAAATACTAGATTGCTTCCTACTCTGCCACGAAGTCATGGCTAACCCCAGAATAAAACTACATCCTGAAGTGCTCTTTCTATCATAAAAACTTCCAACCCAATCTGAATTAGTATAACCAAACAGTTTGAAGTCATGATCTCTAGTATAACAGAGACCATAATCCAATGTACCCATAAGGTATCTCATCACATGATTTGCAGTTACAAGGTGAACACGTCTGGGCTCTACCAGATACTGACTTAAGGTGTTCACATAAAATCATATATCGGGTCTGGTATTCGTCAGATACATCAAAAAACCAATAATATGTTTGTACAGAGTAGCATCATCCAATTCTAGATAAGTATCAATCAACAGCTTCAACTTTGTTTCCCTGGGTGTGTTCATGGATTCCAACATGTCAAACCTCTTTAGTATTTCAACAACATACTTCCCTTGGTTAAGTAACATCTTCTTTGGACTCTTCCAAACTTCAAGACCTAAGAAATAATGCATCTGGCCTAGGTGTTATTGGATATATCGGTAAATGCAGACATAAATTGATCTCCCTAGATCCACCTAGATCTAGAACAAAACAAGACAAGACATGGTGCTTTCCCTAAGCTCTAATCATTGAATCTACTGTTAAAGAAAGAATGAGTAACATACCTTTGAATATCGCTTCCTTATGACTTTGTTGTCCCTACTTCACTCTGGTGCTCTTATGTTATTGATCCTGCAATGAAACACAAACCAACCAAAGTGAAATCAATAATAGTATATTCAATGAAGACTTATACATGTGATCAAGGAATCGTGTAATAAAATGAGAATGATTTTATGGAAAAGAAACATGCCATTGTATTATATTAAGAGAAAGTGGAAGATTCAACCAAATAACCTTGATGTCGCAAATTTCCCTTTCAATGGCCCTTTACTTTCTCTAAGATTGCATGAAGATGATCCAAAATAACTTGATAAGCTAAAAACAAGCCTTCAAGTATCTGATGTAGAGTACCTCACACAATTCACAGCCTATTCGACCTTAATAATTCCTTAATTTCTCTTTCTTAATGGTTTTTATTAGCCTTTTCCATGAGAGATACATCATTATATAGGAGGAAGGGAGATGGTTAAAGAGATCAGGATGATCCCAACAAATCAGAGAAACCAGTAGGATCCCAACCATACGAATGCCACCTCATATTCTAGAAGATTCCCTTCTAGAACCTCCATGAACTTCGACCCTTTTCTTAGTCTTAAAAGTCGTTGCACCCTATCTATAGAGAAACCTACGGAAACTCCACAGGCAAGGTTAAGGGTATCCTATAGAAATCAGGCATTTTCGCACTATGTATTACTCTTAGCCTGCGACGTCCTTCTAAAAACAAGTTTTTTGGAGGGAGAAACTAGTTAATCTTCTCATGCAAAAGATCCTTTTGAGAGCCTAAACTGATGCAGACCCCCTATCCCTCCTCAGGGTTGCGCGACCTCCCGGTCAGGATCTTTTGGTTCCAAAGTGGAACCCTTTGAACGAATACACAAGTCCCCCACAAATGCTCAATTGACTTTTCTAAGCATCCAGCGTGAGCTCCCACAGCACACGACCAAGAGTCGTGACCTCACGCTAAGCCAAAAAGGATGCTTATCATGGACCAGAACTTCTCAAGTCAAGCATCCCATCCTTTTATCCTTCGAGCCCCTAGTTGCCAAAATGCTGAAAATTCCCAACACTTATTCCTTTGGGTTTTTGCATTTCACGAAATCAGAATGTAAGGGATATCTCTATTCCTTGGAATCCTCGGTTTTCGAAATGCCGAAATGCCTCAGCGCCCATTCTTTCGGGTTTTCGCGTTTCGTGAAATATGGGTGCAAGGGATATCTCTACTCCTTGGAATCCCCGGTTGCCGAAATGCCGAAATCCCGATGACCTGAGATCTACAGCTCAGATCTCTCTCGGATCGACGGCTACACTTATTTCGATGTTTCACGTTTCGCGACTTCGCGTCTTGCGGAGCTATCCACTCCTCTTCCCGATCACCGAAATCATGAAATCTCCCCCACTACAGATCAACGGCTCTAGGCCTTTGGAGATCTGATGACTCTAATATTTTTGAGGTTCCGTCGGTCGAGAGTCCCACACTATTGACCCTTGTACTCCCGGTTTTCGAAATACCGAAATGTCTTGGTGTTCGTTCCTTCGAGGTTTCGTGATTCAGGGAATCGTGATGCAAGAGTCCCGCTCCTTTGACTTTCGAATCCCTGGTTACTGAAATACCGAAATGTTGAAATGATTTGGATGTCAAAAATCCCTCGTCGCTAAAATCCTCATAGCTCCACCTTATCCAACGGCTGGCGGGGTTTCGACATTTCTCCTCAAGGACTCTCCACCGTCCATTCAGATCTTTGGGAGCTCCCCTCCCGGATCTACGCAGCGTTAAATCCTGCGTTTCTCCCTCAAATCGGACGGTCTGCAGGATCTTCTGCCGCGATCCAACGCTCGACGATGTTCTTCCTCCTGATCTTTTACTCACTTCAGACTTAGAATATTTTCTAAGTCTTCTAAGACTCGTTCTTCGTTCCTTCTAGGGAATGAGTTCCTAGATCTTGATAACACTTTCCGAAGCATTATCCCTCCTGAGCTTTGTCTGGTTCAGACTTCGATTTCCCACGCACTCCTTGCATCTGAGGGATTTCGATAACTCAGATCCATGGTATTTCTTGCAGAGAAATTCCTCATGATCTCCTTACGTTCCTCTCTGGCTCGATGCACACCTTGCAGAGCTTCCAATGAAGAGAAACAGTTGAAACTGGAAAAACTCACAATTCCATCCCCTTGTTCATGTAAACAGAAAAGACAGGAAAATGCACACAGTCCACACACCATACATTTGGATAAATTTTCCATTATGTTATATTCACAAGTTCCCAATGGCTACAGAATACATTCAAAATTACAATAACTCAAAAACACTTATATCTCTTGTTAACTCGTAGCTCTCTCTTACAACTAAGTTCTCTTTGTATTCCCCCCTCTCTCTAACTGAGTGTACAAACTTCTACATAACTCAAAAATGTTTCTAGGGTCTCCCCTGGATACTTGCCTACTCTAAAATTCATCCTACGCTATCTTAGTTCATTCGCATTCCAGAACCGAAGTGGAAACTCCTACTATGTTTACAACTTCAAAACTTTGCCTCAAAGGGTAAAATTCGGCACTGGTTCAAGAGTGCCTCCAAAGGTGAATTTTTGGCACTGAGTGGAGGCAGATTCTGAAATCGGTTGCAACTGCCCACACATAATTTCTGGAAGAACTCTCACGTGTTGAGTGGTCCTGCCTCTGCGTGCTTTCCAACGATGCTCCTGCATCATAATCCCCTTGACAAAAATTCATGGACTCCTGTCCATGAGCTCCTCTACTGACTTTCCCTGCTTCTGGATGGAATCTTTGTTTTCCCTGCTGGCATCTTCTATTGGGTGTCCCTTCCATTTGAACAGTTATTCAAAATAAGTCTTCCTCCTGGTCTTCTTGCCAATCCTCTGATCCAAAATCTTCTCCATCTGTAGCTTCTCTGCCATAGGCATCTGCTTCTCCCACTGAATCTTTCATTGATCTTATGATCCTTCTATGTCATCTTTCCTATAAGGGTACAGGTCTAAGACATTGAATATGGGTGAAATTCCCACACCATCTGGCAGCTCAATCTCATAGGCGTTTGCATCAAACTTCCTCAAGATATTACAAGGTCCTATCTTCTTCATCTTCAATTTGTTATATGTTCCCCTAGGGAACCTTTCCTTCCTGAGATGTGCTAGAACTTGATCTGCCACTTCAAATTGAAGTTCCCTATGATGTTGATCAGCTCTGTGTTTATATTTTTTATTATAACTCTGTAATTGTTCTTTGATCCGACTATGGAGTCTTTGCATTTCAGCAAAAAAATCCTCTGCTTCAGCACTTCTGATCTCTCCCTATTCCAAGTCCCTTAACTCAGACACTCCCTGGGTTGCATTCCATAGAGTATTTGGAATGGGTTCCTTCTAGTTCTTCTGTTTGGTGAGTCATTGTATGCAAATTTTTCTTGTGGCAGAATCTGATCCCACTGGTTATGATGTTCAGTAACTAGACTCCTTAATAAATTCCCTAAACTTCTATTTACCACCTCAGTCTGCCCATATGTATGAGGGTGATAAGTTGAGCTGAAGGAAAAATCTATCCCCATCTTCTTCCACAACATCCTCCAAAAGTGACCAACAAATTTTGTGTCTCTGTCTGAGACAATGCTCCTGGGTAGACCGTGAAGTCTCACAACTTCTCTGAAAAACAGATTTTCAACATGTGTTGCATCACTAGTCTTCTGGCATGGGATGAAATGTGCCATCTTTGAAAATCTATCCACCACCAAAAATATGGAATCAAATCCTCTTTGTTTTCTTGGCAATCCCAACACAAAATCCATGCTTATTGCATCCCAAGGCCTCTCTGGTATTGGAAATGGTTGATACAATCCAGTGTTCTGTCTTTTCCCCTTTGCATGTTGGCAGATCCTGCATTTGTTCACAAAATTTATCACCTTTGTTCTTATACCTGGCCAATAGTATGAACTGCTCAACTATCCAAACGTTTTATCGTGGCCGAAATGTCCAGCCAATCCTCCACTATGCTTCTCCTTCAGAAGATTGTCCCTCATTGAGCATCTTGATATGCACAATTGATTTCCTCTAAACAACAATCCTTCCTGAACCATATACTCTGTCCACTGACTTCTATCTCTTAGTACAGGTCTTGTACATGCTTCGTAGGCCTCCTTGAAATCTGTATCATCACAATACATATCCTTAAGGTGTTCAAACCCCAAGGTCTCCACCTGGAATTCTTGCAGAATTAAACATCTCCTGCTTAATGCATCAACAACTTTGTTAGGATTCCTAGCAATGTGTTTTATGACAAAAGTAAAATTTTGCATAAATTCAACCCATTTTGCATGCCTATGATTTGGTTTTTCTTGTCGGGTTATGAATTGTAAATCTTGTTTATTGTTGTACAAGACAAACTCTTGCCGAACAAGATAATGCCTCCATTTCTTCAAAGCTTGAATTATGGCATAAAACTCCTTGTTGTATGTGGAGTATTGCCTCTTAGTCTCATTCAGCTTCTCGCTGAAATAGGCAACAAGTTGATTTTCCTGACTCATAACTGCTCCTATTGCAACTCCACTTGCGTCACATATTACCTGAAATGTCTTTTCAAAATTCAGCAAGACTAGAATTGGTTGTTCCGTTATCTTCTCCTTTAGTATATTGAAGCTCCTTTCAGCCTCCTCTATCCATTTAAAAGACTTGTGCCGCTTCATTATTATATCCATCATGGGTGCACAAATCCCACTGAAGTCTCTAATGAACTTTCTATAAAAACTTGCTAAACCATGAAAGCTCCTTACCTCGAACATGCTCCTTGGTGATGGACACTCTTTGATCGCTTTCACCTTCTTTGGATCCATCTTCAATTCATTCAAAGATATCACAAAACCCAAGTAAATGAGCTATGTCTTCATAAAAGAGGACTTCTTCAGATTAATCAGCAACTTCTCCTACTGTAGCCTCCTCATTACTAGTGTTAGGTGTCTAAAATGTTCCTCTTTAGTCTTGCTAAAAATCAGTATATCGTCCAGATATACAACCACGAACTTGCCAATGAAATATTTTAGGATTTCATTCATCAACCTCATAAAAGTACTCGGGGAATTTGTTAAGCCAAATGGCATAACTAGCCACTCATACAGACCTTCATTCATCTTAAAGGTTGTTTTCCATTCATCACCTTATCTCATCCTGATCTGGTGATATCCACTTTTCAGATCTATCTTAGAAAATGAATTTGCTCCACTTAAGAAATCCATTAAGTCATCCATTCTCGGTAAAGGAAATCTGTACCTGATGGTGATCTTGTTGATGGCTCTCAAGGCTATGCACATTCTCCATCCTCCATCTTTCTTTGGGCTTAACACAGTTGGTACTGTGCATGGGCTCAAACTTTCTCTAACTAAACCCTTATCCAACAACTCTTGGACTTGGTTCCTCACCTCCTCATTCTCTCGAGGTGTTAATCTATACGCTGCTTTGTTTGGCAGGCTTGCTCCTGGTATCAAGTCGATATGATGAATGATACTCCTGATGGGTGGCAATGAGTTTGGTAGCTCATCCACCACTATATCAACAAAATTATCCAGCAGCTCCTGAACTTCTTCAAGTAAATCATCCATGGATGTACTCATAAGGATGACTCTGGGCTTCCTCACCACAACGAATTGCATCTCTTGTTCTTCCTTGACTTATTTCAGGAGTTCCTTCCCACTCATGAGAAGTATGCTTGTGTTGGATTCCTCTTTTGCTCTCTTCTCCTCCATTAGTAGCAACATATGCGTCCTACCATTCTTCTCTAATGTATATGTATTCTTCCTTCCACCGTGAATGACATTTCTGTCAAACTACCATGGTCTTCCCAAAAAAATGTGGCATACGTCCATGGGAATTACATCACATAGGATTTCATCTTTATATCCTCCTATTTTAATTTCAATCGGGCATTGTTTAGTGATCATTACCTGGTGTCCTTTTTGCAGCCATGAGACTTTGTATGGCCTTGGATGTGCAGTTGTCTTCAGCTCCAATTTCTCCACCATCTCTGTGGATACTAGGTTTTCAGTACTCCCACTGTCAATGATCACCTTGCATACTTTATCCTTAGTCTTGCAAGCTGTCCTAAAGAGATTGTTTCTCTGCACTGGCTTTTCAATTTTTGCCTCTAGTTTTAAGAGAATTTTTCTCAACATCAGGGATGCTCCATCCTCTGCTCCTTCTGCTTCAACATCTCTTTGACTTGCTTCTGAAATGTGAGCTTCTCTTCCTTCCTTCTTCTTCTCGGTACATTTCCAAGACATGTGCCCTATCTTCCCACAGTTATAGCACCTTACTCCTCCTCTACCTCTTCCTCTAGAAGAGTTTCTTCCACCACTTGGTCTCCCTCGTGAACTTCCTCCTCGTTCTGAGTGATTATGTGGTTTCTCAGCCTCATCCTTAGGCTAATGTTCTCTATTACGGTTAAATCCCTTTCTTTTGCTTGGGATCGAGCCTTTACCTCTTCCTCGTTGGTTTTGTTTTCTGGCCAGCTTCTCTTCTTCCTTCAGCACAAACTAATAAGCATCTTCCACAGTCCTGACTGACATCATACTGAGTTCGTCCTGGATCTCATATATCAAGCCATTTATATATCTGGTGATTCTTTCTTCATCTCTTTCCCTTTGTCCAGTTCCGATGTTCAGCCGGTAGAACTCCTCGGTGTACTCCTTGACTTTCATCCCTTTATGTATCAGGTTTTGTAGCTTCCTGAACAGATTGATCTGGTAGTCTTTGGGTATGAACTTAGCCTTCAGTTTGGCTACCATCCTGTCCCAACTCTTTATCCCTTGTTTTCCTTTACTTCTCCTCTCATCCTGTAGTTCGTCCCACCATAGTGTTGCATGCCCTTTTAGTCGGGTGATTTCCTACTTCACCTTCTTCTCCTCATCGACATCTTCATAGTCGAAGTGTTTGTCCATGGACCTTATCTAGTCCAACAGTTCTTTAGCATCTAGATTTCCCTCATACATGGGGAACTCTATCTTAGATCTGCCTCCTAATCTGGCAACTACTCTCAACAAACGTTCTTCTATAGCATCCTCTCCTGGAGCTTCTTCAACCTCAACCTCTTCACTTTTTGCATCACTGACATCCCCAACGTTAGGTTCTCTTCTCTGTGTTGCTTCCATTGTTTCCAATTGGGCGCAAAGCTCTCGCATCTCCCTCTCTACATCACGGTTGGCTAAAGGTGACTCTCGTCTTCTTAGCGGCATTATGTCGACTATCTATCACACATAGAGTACAACTCTGAGTTCTCTGTCTCCTTCTTTTCCTCCTCCTGAAGTCTATAGATGAAAAATTGATGCTCTGATACCACCTGATGCAGACCCCATATCCCTCCTCAGGGCTACGCGAACTCCCGGTCAGGATCTTCTGGTTCCAGAGTCAAAATGGATCTTCTGGTTCCAAACTGGAACCCTTCAAACGAACACACAGGTCCCCCAAAATTTCTCAATTGACTTTTCCAATCGTCAAGCGTGAGCTACCACAACACACGACCAAGAGTCGTGACCTTGCACTAAGACAAAAAGGATGCTTATCGTGGACCGAAAATTCACAAGTAAAGCATCCCATCCCTTTGTCCTTTGAACCCCTGGTTGTCAAAATGTCGAAATATCATGGACCGGGACTTCACAGCCAAGTGTCCTGTCCCTTCGTCCTTTGAGCCCCGGGTTGCCGAAATGCCAAAAAGTCCCAGCACCTATTCCTTTGGATTTTTGCGTTTCACAAAATCATAATGCAAGGGATATCTTTGTTCCTTGGAATCCCTAATTGTTGGAATGCTGAAATGACTTAGCGCCTATTCTTTCGGGTTTTTGTGTTTCACAAAATCTGGGTGCAAGGGATATCTCCGCTCCTTGGAATCCCCGGTTGCCGAAATGCTGAAATCTCGATAACCTGAGATCTACGGCTCAGATCTCTCTCGGATCGACGGCTACGCTTATTTCGACGTTTCCTGTTTCGCGACTTCGCATCTTGTGGAGATATCCACTCCTCTTCCTGGTCATCGAAATCGCGAAATATCCCCCACTATAGATCAACGACTCTAGGCCTTCAGAGATCTAACGGCTCTGATCTTCTTGGGGTTCCACCGGTCGAGAGTCCCACACTATTGACCCTTGTACTCGCGGTTGCTGAAATATCGAAATGTCTTGGCATTCGTTCCTTTGGGGTTTCGCGATTCGTGGAATCGCGATGCAAGAGTCCCGCTCCTTTGACTTTTGAATCCTCGATTACCGAAATATCGAAATGTCAAAATGCTTTGGACGTCAAAAATTCCTCGCCGCTAACCTCCTCGCAGCTCCACCTTATCCAACGGCTGGAGGGGTTTCGACGTTTCTCTTCAAGGACTCTCCACCGTTCGTTCAGATCTTCAAGATCTCCCCTCCCAGATCTACACAGCGTTAAGGCCTGCGCTTCTCCCTCAAATCAGACGGTCTGTGGGATCTTCCACCGTGATCCAACGCTCGACGATGTTGTTCCTCTTGAGATTTTACTCACTTCAAACTTAGAAGATTTTTTAATTCTTCAAAGAGTTGGTCTTCATTCCTTCCAGGGAATGAGTTCATGGATCTCGATAACACTTTCCAAAGAGTTATCCCTCATGAGCGTTGTCTAGTTCATACTTCGATTTCCCGCGCACTCCCTGCATCTGAGGGATTTCGATAACTTAGATCCACGGTATTTCTCACAGAAAAATTCCTCCTGATCTCCTTACGTTCCTCTCTGGCTCGATGCACACCTTACAGAGCTTCCAATGAAGAGAAACAATTGAAAATGGAAAAACTCACAGTTCCATCCCCTTGTTCATGTAAACAGAAAAGACAGGAAAATGCACACAGTCCACACACCATACATTTGGATCAATTTTCCATTATGTTATATTCACAAGTGCCCAATGGCTACAAAATACATTCAAAATTACAATAACTCAAAAACACTGAGATCTCCTGCTAACTCGCAGCTCTCTCTTACAACTAAGTTCTCTCTGTATTCCCCCCTCTCTCTAACTGGGTGTACAAACTTCTACATAACTCAAAAATGTTTCTAGGGTTTCCCCTGACTACTTGCCTACTCTAAAATTTATGCTACGCTATATTAGTTCAGTCGCATTCTAGAACCGAAGTGGAAACTCCTTCTCTGTTTACAATTTCAAAACTTTGCCTCAAAGGGTAAAATTCAGCACCAGTTCAAGCGTGCCTCCAAAGGTGAATTTTTTGTGCTAAGTGGAGGCGGATTCTGAAATCGGTTGCAACTTCACACGTAGAAGTTCTGGAAGAACTCTCACATGTTGAGTGGTCCCGCCTCTGCGTGCTTACCAATGATGCTCCTGCATCATAAACACATGCTTGTAGAATATCACCAGGGTGACCAAAATAATGTGTAATAGAATTCCCCCCAAAGTATGAGGCTAGAACTCATGATAGCCGAAATACTTTATAAAATGAATGTGTGTGTTGAGAACAAAGAGTGCACCAATTGGGAACCTGCAAACAACCAAGCATCTGTGCAATATTATACCATTTCTGAGGTAGGAATCCCCATTCTCAGATAAGTGATTTAAATCAGGAATGTCAGTCATGGCCACCAATCATACATCGTGGAATCATGTCATCAAGATTCTACATAGCCACCATGAATACACTGTGGATCTATGCTCTAGAAAACAAAAATTTGGACATAGCTATGAGATATACAAAGTGGATCTATGTGTCAATACAAATCATAAATATTCCATCGCAACCTGGACCTAAATGATGAGATCCAGGGTCTTCAATCCCTTCGCTCGTAAGTATGAATCTAGCCATGCGATTATAGGTGCTGAAGTCGAACATGGTAGAAACCACTTGATTATTGGTCATTAATGAAAACCATTAACAAGTGCGAGGGAAATCACCATTAATGTCAATGACTCCCAAGGTACCTTAGTACAATCCATCGAATGTGAATGAATGAGATGAAGTTGAGAACTCAATAGAATCTCTTGATCAGGGACCAATGATGTGAGTCCACTATCGAAAGTGAAGAAAGATGCCATTGAGGAATGTGGGCTTTAAGGTACTAAATGATTTCTAGGTCTTATTCTTGGATGATGAGTTGAATTCGACAGGAAAAGACTCATCACAGGAGGGCCTTGATGTATCCCCCATCAATGACATGAAAAAAGTAATAGATTTAAGGTAGATCAAAGTGTGAAGATGATTTTAAACTAACACAGGGAAGGTCGACATGGTTAGAATTGATAACTGCAGATGGCCGACTCGACAGAAGGCTTGTGCAAGGTTGGACTTCTCTTGAACATATGAATGACACGACAATGGTCTTGGCAGCATTGACTCAAAGACGACCCAAGATATGAACTTGTAGAAGGTCATACGAGAGACAAATGAATTTCCCAACCTAGGTTCAATGACGAAGGGGGTGTCATGTTCAAGAGCGACTATTACTACCACTAGCATAAATAATGAGACACATTTCTTTCCCAAAATTTCCCCCACCATTTCTGGAGAGTACCTATTTATTTTTACGCAAGATTGAGGAGGATAATATATTCTTGTTGATGTAATCTCATACTTCGGATGAGTCCATCAAAGTATGTTTAACGAACCCTAAGAAGGAGTGGTTTGGTCCCATATGGGTCTTTCAATGTTTGTTTAACGAGTCCAAAGATAGAAAACTTGGGGTTTTTCATGTTTAGAGAGTCTGAAAAACACTTAAAGAAAACTCTCTCAGTTCCTTTTTCATAAAGTAGTTCGATGAGACTGAAAAAGTGATAAACTATCGCCCATCAAACGTTTTCTTAAAATATTTTTACGAGCGTGAAAAGAACAAGGTCGCTTGGCAATATTTTCGTTTTTATGGAGCGTGAAAAGAGCTTAAAGGATACTCCATGAGATTCATTTTTTTTTGTGTTACCATGACAAGTACAAAAATATGAAAAAAGTATACTCGGTTCCATTCTCATCAATTTTTGAGCACAAGAACGAACAAAGACTAGGCTCGAGGTTTTTCTGGAAAAACTTTAAAAGTACTTGTACATGTGACAAAGAGAAAAACAAATCAAGAAAAATATATGTATTTCATTGTTTAGGATCCTAGTTCTTCCATCTGTGAGAAAAAAAAACACTCACGAGACCATTAGACCTTTAGGTTTTGGAGAAAATGCATAAAATAATATGAAATATTAATAGAAAAAGTAAAAAATGAAATAAATATAAGTAAAATATATTTTTTACTATTTCATTTGCATTTTGCCCAAAACTTGCCTAGAAACCCTATTTTTACCTTAGACTTTGGTTGTCGATTGTAGGAGGTACGTGTGACCATTAAATGAATGGCTTCTGTCAAAACGATAATCTCCTTGTCCTCTTGCTTTTCAATGGATTAAATTTCATTTTTATTGGTGTAAAATTGATTTTTGAATTGAATTTTAGGTCGATATGTGCGCACAGGGGTGGCCACAGGTGACCTATGTCGGGACCTACGAAAACCATGGGTTTCCGTAGGAGGATTTTGGTTCACCTGCGGAAACCCAGCACTATGTGTAATACTCCACCTGCGGCGGACAAAAATCAAAATTTCTTCACACGCGTTTAGCCAATAAAAAAATTTCAAAGCAGCAAATGAGGATTTTAATTTCCCTTTACTGTCCCAATGCAGGTTTTTGACCATCAAAATGTTGTAGTGGAGGGAGAGGGAACACAAAGATGATGATTTCATTTCCTTGAATGACCAAAGTACCATAAATTCCCTCTGACATTTTGGGTTACTGAAGTTCTTCAAAATCCAGGGCATGAGGGCCCAACTGAGGTTGCTGGAGTACCTAGTCCACATGTGGGATGTGGAACAACAGGTGTCCCATGTGGGTGCCCACGCACTGTTCTTATTTATCAAGGATATATATTTCTTGACAAGGTTATCTTGTTTTGGATCTCATGTGACTTTGACAGGAGGTAGAGTTGGTGGTCTACCAATGAGTGAGTATCTTCGTTGATACTATGATCCTGAGGTAGAGAAATGCAAGGGAAAAGTTGCCATCATGGGTGTCCAGGATTTACCCCTCTGGACTATTACTTTTACCATTTCACATATCGTGGGGAGTGCATCTCCTCACATGGCCCTCCGAAGCTACTTTCAATATGCAGTGGAGTGCATGCAGCCTTGGGTTTTTAACTGGAGCGACAGAGTTCTTCATAGCATGAAGACACAGTTGACAAAATGAAAGAAAGTGGACCTGAAACAATTTGGATACAGATCTATCTTAGTTTATTTATTCCTAGAGAGGGTCCCCCATTTATGTTTACAAGTAAAGTGAGGCATACCCTCCCCACAAGATCCAAGGATGAAGAGGTGGTGTGAGCTCATGGCTCGGCATGTGGTCGGCCCCATCGTGAAGTATAATGATGTATTTTTTGACTAGTTGAGGCCTCAACTTCTGATGGTAGATGAGTATGCCTATGTCAGGTTGGATTTCAGAGGTGACCCCAACTTGGATCTACCTGAGGGTTTTCAGTGGGGAGACCTAGGTAAGAAATACATTTTGTTTTTATGATGTTTTTGTGAATTTTGAAATATAAAATGTTTTTTATGCTTTCAATCCAATGACTAATCAAAACTTTTTGACAATGTAGATGTAGGGCCACACCGGCCTCCGAGTACATACCCTATTCATAAAAGAGGGGAAGAAGTCGTGGTAGCATAATGAGAAGCTGGTGATTATGAGGCAGTCAAGTAGAATCAAGAGGAATTGACAACAGATATCCCAGACATCTCCATCGATGAGATTCAGAGATGTTATCAGCGCCATACTGTGGGCGTATCTAGTTCACTTAGTCGACTACTTCGTAGGGTAGCACAGGAAGTAGTGTGCTATCATGAGAAACATACTTGATGCTATTTTGTATATGAAGCCAAGTGCCTCTCGTTTTGATATTTTTAGTCTTCGGACGAAAACACCTTTTTGTAAAACACTTTTATCGTTATATATACATGGGGCTTCTACTGGCTGTTGGCACAGGGGTGGACCCAAGGTTCACTCCAAGAGCGCACCAACAAGCCCTAGCTACTTCCCCTTTCAGTAACACCTACGAAATAGATGCAGTCTCACCCGAAGCAGCTATGAGGGGGTTGCAAGATAGAGATGTCTACCACTAGGGGAATATCAAGTGGATCTAGTTCAATAGTAGCACAACATGCATCTATCACTTATCAATCTAGATATACCCTACACAGCTATAGATCTGATATAACACAACAATGTAAATAATGATATAACAGTGACAGAGATCAAAGCATCAATCACACACAACACAATATGTACGTGGTTCACCTTCTCTCTAGGGCTACGTCCACAGAACTATTCTTATGATTTATTAAGGTAAAGCATATAGTTCTTGTCTATGCTCTCAGTTAGCAAATCTTCTTTCTCTTCTCTCTTTCTCTCCCCTTCCTATGCACCTAGCTACGGGACTTGACCTTCACACATAGTTGAAGATCTTACAATACCATAAGGCTCTCTCTCTCTCTCATCACTTCTCTCTCACAATACAATGATCTCTCACACACTACAATAGAGCTAGATCAACAACAATATCTTACCAACCCAACCTAGGTCCTATTGACCTTTATTTATACATTACAATACTTCACCGACAACCTTAAGCTGAAACCTAGGTGTCAAAACCCTAGATACAAAAACCCTAGGTGTCTAAAACCCTAGGTCAACTTGACCCACTTATTTCGAGCTTCGCCAGCCTGTCTCCTATGAAGTTCTCTTTTCACCTTTTCTTCCTTGTTCTTTGCTTCCTTCCATAACCAAGGGCCAACAGACCCCCAACACTCACATGTGATGCATCCCGAGGCACTTTAGATCTGATCCTTCTATTCTACTTTGACTTGTAGACTACGCAATGCAGCCTTTTCTTTCTGCTCCATGCCTTTCTTCCTTATGCAGACTACCTTTTATGTGTCTGGTACCCAGTTTCAACTATACCTGGTACCTTGACCCTTTCTTTTATGCCTCTTATCAATAGCTATGAGGCAACTAGTTGTCATAATACAACTTCATCTGACTCCCATTCACTAATCCTTCCTTCCGTTCTCCATTCAATGTCTTCAATTGTGCAACACCTCCTTCTGTAACATAAGAGATCTCATATGGCCTAAGCCAATGCGTTCTAAACTTTCCTGGATGTTTTGTAAACTTATTGTTATACAACAATACTAAATCACCTTGCTTGAATGCCTTCTTCTTGATGTGTTTGTCATGATAGGCATTTTCTCTTCCCTTCTGAACCTTCTGGTGGAAACCTGCAATAAATATGTCTTCTTCCAGTTCAACCAACTGTGAAATACTCTCGCGAACAATGCCAGTATCATCCATGTCTGTAAATGAAACAATTCTTAAGCTTGGCACCAAGTATTCCATCGAGACAATAGCTTCAAGACCATAAACCAACTTGAAAGGGGTCTGCATTGTTAATTTCTTGCAAGTGGTTCTATAGGCCCATAGTACTGCATGTACTCTTAAATCCCAATCATCCTTGTTCACACTGCAAATCTTTGTCAGTGTGGTCTCCAAGATCTTGTTGAATGCTTCAACTGTTATGTTTGCTTGTGGATGGTAAGGTGTAGTCTTCTGATTGTGGACTGCAAATTCTTCAGTCAGTGCTTCAACTATCTTATTGATGAAGTGTGTGCCTTGATCACTCATAAGGATCTTGGGGCATTCAAACCTGGTTATTATGTCATCAAATATAAAATGTGAAGTTGTAGTTTCACTACAGTCCTTTACTGCTCCTGCTTCAGCCCATCTAGTCAGGTATTCTATCGCAGTGATTATGTACCTTACTCTTGTGCGCTTCCCTGGTGGGTTTATAGGTCACACGAAGTCAATGGCCCATTTTCCAAATTCCTGTAGGGTCATTTGCAGTACTAATGTCATTTCATCTCTTCGGGATGGTTTTCCAACTCTCTGGCATACATCACAGGCTCTGGCATAATCTTTAGCATCTCTGTGTAAGGTAGGCCACCAAAGGCTAGCTCTCAGAACCTTCTGCGTAGTTTCTTTCCATACATAATTTCCTCCTACAATTCCTTCATGATCTTCTGCGAGGATCAGTGGTCGCTCGGTCTCCATAACACACCTCCTTAATATCTCATCAGGTCCCATCTTGTATAGCTGACCAACTATCATTGAAAAGTCTGCAGCACACACCACTAGATGTTTCTTCTGGGGAATTGTATACTCACTAGGTGTCATTCCTATTGACAAGAACTGAAATATGTCTACTAAGTGGTCATCAATCTTTCTAATGGCGAGTAGTTGTGCATTTGGCAGTGTATCCTCCAAACTAGTAGGTTCTTCTCCATGTTCCAACCTCGACAAGTGGTCAGGGCCCTTGTTCATTCTTCCTGACTTAACTATGATCTCAAAATCATATTCTTGAAACAACAAAATCAATATGCATATTCGACCCCCCAACACTGGCTTGTTGACTAGCTACTTCAGCGCAAAGTGAGCTGTGATCATTTTAAAGTGTCCTCCCAACAAGTAGTGACAGAATTTCTATAGCACATACACCATGGCTAATCCCTCTCTCTCAGTAGTGGTGTAATTAACTTCAGCTGTAGATAGCTTCCTGCTAGAAAAATATAACGGATGGTCAATGTCCCCTTATCCAGGTCATGCTAACACAACTCCAAAAGCAATGGAAGACGCATCGACATGCACATGAAATTATTTTCTCCAATATGGAAAAACCAGAATAGGCGTAGTAACCATCTTTTGTTTCAGTGTGTCGAAGCTCGTCTAAAATTCTTCTGTCCAGCTAAAATGACAGTATTTCTTCATCATCTTCTCCATAGGTGTTGTAATATGTGCATATCCTTTGATGAATTTCCTGTAATAACTAGTATTTCCTAGCACAGTGCGCAGTTGTTTGACCAAAGTAGGAGGCAACAAATCAACGATAATGGCAATTTTAGATGGATCAATCAACAATCCTTGCTCGCATACAATATGGACTAATAATACTCCAAATGGTGAGAAGAAGATGCACTTCTTCAAATTCAAAGAAATTTGACACTGGCTGCATTTATCCAACATTAGCCTTAGACATTCAATATGGTTTTTCAACAAACTAAAGACAATCTAGTCATCAAAATATGCTTCTAAACATTTATGAAAAAATTCTTTGAACGCTTCGACCACCACCCTAGAAAAGATGGTTGGGTAATTCTTCAGTCCAAATGGCATTACTGTATACTGATAAGACCCCCATTCTATAGAAAACATGGTATTTTGGCGATCTTCCTTAGCAATCTGGATTTGATGGTATCCTGAAAATCCATCTGTAAAAGAATATACCTCCTGGCCTCCCACATTGTCTAACACTTTGTTAGTGAATGGTGTAGGGAATGGATCATGCAAACAAGAATCATTCAAATTTATGAGATCCACACATATCCTAATCTTACATGTCTTTTTGTCTTGTACTACCATAGGGATAATCCACTCTGATTCTTCGACAGGTTCAATAATACCTGCTTCCAGCAATCTGTCGAGATCAATCTTCACTTTTTCTTTTTTATTTTGGGTTCAACCTGTAGGGTCTTTGCTTGACAGGATTTACACTTGGTTTCAAAGGGATCCTCATCTCTCCCATAGGACCTTTGATACCCTTCATATCAGTGAACTTGGTCGGAAACAAGTCCTGATACTCATGCAGAAAATATGTAATCTTGTCAATAGTAGCAACATCCCAATAATCTCCGACATTGGAAAGCTTCGATGTCTGCTCTGTCCCAATGTTGAATTTTTTAATATTGATTGGCTAACCAATAAATGGTAGCTCAACTCCTGGTCCTTCCACATATATTTGGTCATATTTTTCAGTGATTCTTACCTTCTTTGAATCATCATCGTCGGCATTGATTTTGTAGCAACTCTGCAATTTTTGGAGAGGCGCAGTCCATTCGTCCTCTTCTTGTTCCATAGGGAGGCTAGATACCTCTTCAAAGACGTTCTGTCTCACAATATGCAGTGCTTGATCTACTGATGGATATTCACTTTTTAATAAAAAGGTGGTTACAAAATTTTGAATCATACCTTCCCAGCCTGCAGTAACGAGGTGCAGCTCCGCTTGAAGGTACTAGTTGATAGGGGTTGTGTCCAGCGTGTTAATGAATCCGTGCACCCATTTTTCTCGAGAAATGTCACTCCAGGCCTCTTCCCATATTCGCACATGGTCCTTTGGGAAAATTCGACTTGTGTACCTTGCTTCGCATCCTGCTACATGTGTTGAGAATCGTGTTGTCATCAAAATGCAGCATTGTGTCCAATATGTAATGTTAATTTTGTGCATCCCCCACCATCTTCCTGGTGTGGATTTCAGGGCCTCATCCATTTCCAACAATAGTTTTTTTTTTATACATTTTCTTCAAAGTTTGATAGGAAGGATTCTAAAGGATTTAGACCATCAAATATGGGTAAGTTACTCATTGTTGTGTCGATCCAATGAACATCTCTAGTTAATATAGCACATCGTCTTGTAGATACTTCACACATCTTATTCTTCCGATTCTCTAGTGCTTCTTTTGAGTCTGATGAGCATGCGTTATCACTTCTCCATGTTAGATTCCCATTGGTTGTAGGGTTGATGTAATCATGCTATCTGGTTGTTAGTTTGTAGATGTTTTCCAATCCGTATGCATGGTCTTCTTCTCTGATGGGCTCTGTGTATCACAGACCCTCATCTGGATCTAAGGGTGCAATGACCTGAAGTCCATCTCTTTCAAATTTCATAAGTCGTTTCTTTAAATCAACTACAGTGGAATTGT